>PVKN010032863.1:0-12167 GCA_004027915.1 Capromys pilorides
TTTTTAGTAGCAAAAGAATGTGTTTACGTTACCTTTGTAGCCTGTATTTATCTTAATACCTTACTGTGTTTGTTGCATGTTTGCATTACCTTGTAGGGCTTTGTTCATGTTCTTGAGAGCAGTGTTTCTCAAACGTTTAATGCATAGAAATTACCTGGAAGAGCGTGTTCTTAAAAGCACATTCTGATTCCTTAGGTTCACTCTGGGGCTGCATTTCTAATAGGCCCTCTGATGATAATTCTTTGCTGGTCCTTAGACCTCATTCTAAGTAATAAGGCTTTAGACCATAGTAATTTTTCCTAAATTCATAATATCATAATACAGATATACCTTTATGTGAGTTTAATTACCTTCATGTGTCCTTAATTATGGTGCTATAAACAGTTCAATTATTTGTTATTTCTTATGATTTATTGTGTTTCAAGAGTAAATGTTAGAATGTTTGCAAGTTAACGATGGTTGATGTTTCTACTTATTAAGTGCTTACCACATGCCTGGCAGTATTTCAAATGATTTGCCCATAATTATCTCATTGGTACTGCTTTACCATAAGGAAGGATTAACTTGAGTCATTGGTAGGTAAAGAGATGTACCCAATGACCATAAAGTTGAGTGAAATAAATCAGACACACATGCTTCAACATCACATGGTTTCTCTTGTGTAAGAAATGCAGAGCTAGAGGGCTAGAGAGATAGCTCCGTGGCACAAGTGCCTGCCTGACAAGTGCAAGGTCGTGAGTTTGAACCCCTGTCCTGGAAAAAAAAAAAGAAATGTAGAGCTAAAGGAGCAAAATAAAAGATATATAATACCAATGTGGGGTTCTTTTTAAAATGGATAGGGGAACAAGAGATGGAGGGGGGAACAAGTGGAGGGAAAGGAGATAAAAAAAAGAATTGAGAAAACCTAGAGATACAGCTTTTACACATGGAAAGGGGACCTAATGATGGAAGGGGCACGTAGGAAGTGGGGGTCAAGGGATGAAAAAGAATTGAGATGTGTTATGTGCATGTGCAAACCCTACAGTAAAGGTGATCATTATATACTGCAAACATACCCAGTTTTAAAAATCATCACAGTAGATTTTTTAATAGGTATTATTGCTGTTCCTGTATTGCAGATGAGGAAACAGGGTCATGCTATTTGTCCAAAATCATGTACGCAGTAGTCCCTTTTTAATCTGTGGGGCTTGGTCCAGGACTCACCATGGATATTCAATTCACTTATATAAAATGGCATAGTGGTTTATATCCTACACCTGTATATTTGATATCATTGCTAGATTACTTAGCATACCTAAAATAATGTAAATGCTATACAAATAGTTATTTATGTTCTCTATCTGTTCACTGATGTAGATTCTTTTTCCTAATTGTTTTTGATCCTTAATTGGTGGCATCCATAGAAGCAGAACACAGGAATAGTGCGGGCTGACTTTACATACAGCGAATGATCCTGGCTGTAGTGCTCTCATTCTTAGCTCTTTGTGTTTATAAAAGAGTGAATACACAATAAGTATAATAAAAACTTCGTTCTATCAAATCAATGACTGATATATTGTGACTTAGGTTTAAAATGCTGGGGGCTGGCGAGACAGCTCAGTGTTCTAAAGCACCTGCTTAGTCAAGCTTAGGCAACTGCAGGGACCATGATTTCATCCCTGGCACCACATGCTGCGCCAGCCCCCATCCCCAGGGCAGGCTGAGCTGGTGTATATATATATATATATATATATATATATATATATATATATATATATGTAGTTTAGAATGCTTTTCTCTTTATGCTTTGGAAGAGGAAATTTCATCTCACTCATTACCCAGTTACTTGTCCCATATAGGACAAGTAACAAACATAATTAACAATTAGCTAATGAATATAAATAGCAAGTAACAAATGTAATTAAGAAATCAATGTGCATAAAAAGTCCCTTCTCATTGTGATAAGTTATTTTATATGTCCTCAGTGGGGTTACCTGCTGTGCATATTATTTCATCCGAAACCACCATAGTTTAAAATATATGAGAGAAATTTATTTCTGTTGATACATCATTTAGGTTGTACTCCTTGGCTTGGGTTAGGAGAGGTTGAAGAAAAAGGAATATTTTCAAGTTTTTTATCTTTGTTTTTGTTTAATTTTGTTCTTTTATGAAAAAAATGATTTCTCAAAAACTGAGCAACATTTTTATATGAACGTGTATAATATATCTTAGAGCAGTTTTACTAAAATATTCATGTAGTTCTATCTTGTTTTGATTTCTAAAAGTTATCTCCTCATTTTTGTTTACAGCCACACACATTTTCCAACAAACTCCACTCAGGTAACACTTGGTGTAGTGAGAGGCTTCCTTTGTTCTAAAAAATGTAGTTAAAAGGTGATTATTATTGACCTATCATGTATGAAGAAATCAAATTCCAGAGAAAAAGAGGACTGTGCTAACAACTTAGGACTCTGAGAGACTGAGGCAAGAGGACTGTAAGTTTGAGGCTCATCTGGCAATTTAGTGGCTTAGACAGTGGCATAAAATTTATTAAGTAAATAAACAAGTAAGTAAGTAAGTAAGTAAATAGGTAGGCCTCGTTAAGTAGCTAGAGTGAAGGCTCTGGTTCAATCCCCAGAACTGGGGGTGGAGTGTGTGGGAGGTGGAAAGAAGCTTCTTTTTTTTGTTTTGCAGGCCCAGCGTTTGAACTCATGACTTTGCACTTGCCAGGCAGGCACTTGTGCCACGGAGCTATCTCCCCAGCCCCTGCTTACTGTAGCTTTGTAGTATGTTATGAAATCAAACTATATAGTATGTTTTGCATTTCCTCCAGCTTCCACTTTAAACTTACTTTGACTTTATTGAATTTTAGTATTGCCTTGTTGATTTCTGCAAAGCAGTCAGCTGGAAGTTTTTTAGGGACTGTACTGAACCTGTAGAAAAATTTAGGAAATATTGGTAACCATGAACATGAGTCTTTCCATTATTTGCTTTTTTTTTTTTTTTTTGTGAGGACCGGGGTTCAAACTCATGACCTTGCACTTTCCAGGCAGGCACTTGTGCCATGGAGCTATCTCTCCAGCCCCAAGAAGCGTTTTTAATGGGATAAAATAAATAGATTTTAGCATGAAGGAGAATTAGAATGAATTTACTTTTTTTTTTTTTTTTCATTTATGTATTTGGTACAAGGTCTTACTAGGCAGCTCGGACTTGTAGTGATCCTCCTGTTTTCAGCCTCCCCAGGGCTGGGATTATAGGTGTGCGTCACCATGCCTGGACTTGATCGCTGGTACAGTGAGCACCAGGGGCAGGGCCAGCATGGCATGTGGGACCAATAATCAAATGCCGGACTCTGCGCTTGCCAAAGCAGACATTTAGTCCACTGAGCTATCTCACTGGCCCTGAATTTACTCTTATTTTCCCATTTATTGCCTTATATGGGCAAAAATAGCTTGATGTATTTTAAGATGATTTTTTAACTTTTCCTGTATTCTAGTCCCATTCCGTAGCATCTTGCAGAAAGATCCTGTGTGTGCCCCTGTGAAAAGGCCAAACAGCCCATGTTCTCGGAGAGCCTGCTTGACTTTGAAAGTATGAAGGATTGGTGACACCACTCCTTCAGTGTATTTGATTGACATTCCAATAACCTGGCCAGGATTACTAGTTGAGGGACATTGATTTTTGTTTCAGATCAGTTTGTGCCATATTATTAAAGACATTCGATCTTAATTCTTCTAGACAAAGGTACAGGGACCAGATGATGTGAAGAGTCTTAAATTAAGCCTTCTGTTACTGTGCTCATTACACCGAACACTGGGAACCGGTCTATAAATGCTACTTTGAAAAATAAGAAAGATAATAGCTTTTCTGTTTGTCACTTGGTAGCATGTAAATGGACTGTGTATAATTTGATAATGAGATCACTGGCATCAGTCAGCATCAGACTAGTAGTTTGAGAACAAAGATTCTAGAAACATATCACCTGGGCTTAAATCCTGGCTAGGCTTCTTGCCAGCTTTGATTTTGAACAGTTTACCTAATCTGTTTGAGAGTTTTTCATCTGTAAACTAGGGATCCTGATAGCATCTATCTTCCTAAAGTAAGATATTAGAAGGGTTACCTAAAATAATTCACGTGAAATGCTCTGAACATTGCCTGGAACAAAGTAAGTACTGAACATTAGTTGTTAATATAAATATCCACAGAGAGAAGAATGCTATTTAACACTGAGCTGAGATAAAGGTCATATTGCAAACTCTTAACAAAAAGGTGGTGAATTAGATTGACCGGATGTTTTTAAAGATACAATCCTGTTTATTGTTTTCATAAGTATGAATATAGTACATGGAACTTGGTCCGTGGAGTCTGTTCCTGGTTGCAAGCGTGTGTATGCTGAAATTATGTCTGAGTACAAAGTTCTGGCATAATCTAATTCCCAAGAATTGTTTTGAGTGTTGAAGTACTAGTGGGATAGGGGACAGTATCACAGATGACAGCACAAATTTTGTTGTCAGATTTTCCATCTGAATATCTTCTGTGTCTGGGCAAGTCAGACAAGCAGTTATAACGGTCATTTTCTTATTTGTATAGTGGACATGTTATCATCTATCTTGTGCAGTTAAGTGGGGCTTATATAAGACACCTGTGACTCATGCAAAGTAAGCACTAATAAATAGTTGCTGTTACTTAGCGAAAGATTTTACTTACCTTTGAGGCAATTTGTTCTTTTTCAGATGTATTTCTCATAATGAGACTTTATTATTCTTTTCAGTCGAAATCTTTTATCAACATTACCAAAATACCTATTTGATCTTCCGCTTAAAGTTTTGGTCATCAGTAATAATAAATTGGTATCTATTCCAGAAGAAATTGGGAAATTAAAAGATTTAATGGAATTGGTGAGTAAAATCATTTATTTATTTATATCTGTAAACAGTATACATAGTATATGTTTAAATTCACTTCAGTAAATTTTGGGGTATCACTGTCTGATTTTGACTCCAAGCCACAAAAAACCTGCTTGTTCCTTGGTTCTAGAGTAGACAGAAGCATTTTCTTTCTTTCTTTTTTTCTTTTTTCTTTTTTGTCTTTTTGAGACAGGGTCTCACTATGCAGTTCAGGCTGGCCTTGAGCTCACTTTTGTAGTCCAGGCTGGTCTCGAACTCACACCGATCCTCCTGCCTCAGCCTCCCAAGTCCTGGGATTACAAGCATTCACTACCATGCCCGGTGACAGAAGCATTTTCATTCATTTTGTGGACACTAAAATTCTTCTGGAATTTTTTTTTTGGGGGGCAGTGCCAGGGATTGAACTTGGCACTTTGTGCTCATGTGCTTGCCAGGCAGGCACTTATGCCACTGAGCATTCTCCTCAACCCTGTTTGGTTTTTTTTGTGTCAAACTCTTAATGTGCAGTTCAAACTGGCCTTGAACTCAGTGATTCTCTTTTTTTAAAAAAATTCAATTAAAAAAATAAAATAAAAAATAAAAAATTCAATTTTATTTTATTTTGAAGAGTAAAAACAGAAGCAAGAACAAATAGAAAAAAAAGACAGAAACAGGGTAACATACAACATACATGTGTTACAGATTTTCAAAACAGGAATAGCTAATTAATGGTTGTTATATTATCTATTTTTGTCATCAAATATGTTGCTCAGATTAACAAATATAGTTATGCAAGATTGGATAAATAATTGAATGTTAATACTTGCTTTCAGGAAATGTTAATTTTTCCTTGTCTCCTTTAAAAATTTTATTTTAAAGAGAGTATAATAATTGATAAGACAGGGGCTGGGGAGATAGCTCCATGGCACAAGTGCCTGCTTGGCAAGTGCAAGGTTGTGAGTTCTAATGCCAGTCCCGGAAAAAAAAATGGTAAGACATTAGAAACAGTACACATTTAGAAGACCAAGGTGAGAGAGGTATTCAGCCATGGGTTTGTATAATGGTTCTCTTGCTTCAGCATCCCAAGTACTTGGATTACAGATGTGTACCCCATATCAGGCTGGAAAAGTTGTTTGTTTTTAAGTTTTTACATGGGTGCTCTAGAGCTGTAGGATGGAAATAAGAGAGTAAAATTCCTCTGAATAGTTCAGTTAACAAAACAATGTCTTTTATGTGCTTGTGATTTCATAACACTTTTAGAACAAAGCTAAATCAAAAGAGGCCACTATATGTAACTAATTATAGAAACAAAATGATTTAAAATAATTACTTTGAATGTAATATTTTAGGCCTATAGGATTTTTTTTGTCTTTTTGAGGCATGGCTATGCAGTTCAGGCTGTCCTTGAGCTCACTTTTGTAGCCTAGGCTGGTCTCGAACTTGCACTGATGCTCCTGCCTCAGCCTCCCAAGTGCTGGGATTACAGTGTATATGATGCTTTGATCTAAGAAACCCCATGGAATCCTCAAAGCTCTGAACTATTTTCTTTTTTTCGTTTCCTGCACTTTATACAACGTACAATTGTGTGTTTATTTTTACTTTCTGTTTTACATTGAGTAATGCTTTGCTAATGAACAGGTATTTTTGAAGTATTATTAAATCTAATTTTATTATGGTGAGCCAACTCTTTTTAAGGCCTTTATCTGACATTTTATAACAGGAAATGCAACCATCAATCTTGATATGTCATCTTCATTGGATTAAGAAATGCTTAGCAGATTAGTAAGATGTTTCTGGCTGCGTTATGGAGGTGCAGCCTTGGGTACCATATACGTTCCTTTGTCTATCCCTCTCTGACATTGTTTCCCTGCTCTGTTGCCTGCCCAGCATTAACTAAGCAGCTTTACTCAGCCATGCCCTTCCATCTTGATGTTCTTGCTTTGTTGTCAGGTGCTTATGGACTGAAATCCCCCAAACTGTGAGCTAAATAAAATCATTCCTCCTAGGAAATTGCTTCTCTGGGATCCATTTCACCATGCTCAGCAATGCACTCAGAGGCTGCTATATAGCTGTGGTCCAAGGGGCCTGGCAACTGCTTCCACCAACAGCAGACCTTGGTGTTGTCAGCCATTTGATGTTGATTTTACTGGCATGTGGGATGCAAAAGATGTGGGAACAGGAGGCTTCCATCCAGTTATCAGAGGATTGCATGGGAGGCCAGGCAAAGAGCTCCTGAAAGAACAATATATGAAGTTGTGGGAATGAAAGCAAAGGTACAGTGACGACCCCAGCAATGTGGAACTTCAGCCAACGAAAGGTATAGGTTGTCAGTGGAGCTAGCCTAGAAGAGGGGCTTTGTTGGCTGCAACCGACAAAACCATAGAGGTAGGGCCACTCAGGCCCCTTGGAATTTACATTTTACAACCACCTGCCCAAGATGTTGGACATGGAGCTACAGGACTTCATGTTTGCCTTGCTGGCTTTTGGTTTTGCTTTGGTTAGGTTTTTTTTTTTTTTTCCTCCTTTTTGCAATGAGAATATTTCATCCTGTGCCATTACACAGTGATACCTCATTTGTCCAATGGCTGCAAGTGCAAACTTTCTGCTACTAGAACAGCAAAGTTCCAAAAAATTGGCTTGATACTCATAACTTTGCTCAATTATTGAACCAGAAATCTGACTCAATAAAATATGTATAGGCTAAGAGTAAGTTGTGCATTGCATCTTACTTCAAACATGCAAGGGCGACAGTCTAAGCACTGCTTTGCCCAGACAGCATATAGTGTTGGTGTTAGTACATCAAAACGTTTGTCATTGTGGTTTTTTTGCACTTTATTTCAATAAAATATTGTAACCATGGCTCCAAAGGAAGTGATACCAGTCACAAAGCTAAGAGGAAACTGGGAAAAAAAATCACAATAGGTCTAAGAAAAATATTTTAAATTTGTTAAAGTCCTAGAAAAATGATTTTATAAGTTTAACTTTAGGGCCTCAGAACCAATTATTTAGTTTTCCACTATTCGTTATGGGAAAAATACGTTCTTGAATTTTTTTTTTTTTTCCATTTTGAGTTAGGGTTTTGCTGTGCGGTTCAGATTGCTCTTGAACTCAGCCCAGGCTGAGTAGCCCAGGTTGGCCTCAAACTCCTAGCAGTTCATTTTCCTCAACCTCTCAAGGGCTGCTATGTGTTTGTGTTTGACATGAATTTGTAACAAATTGAGCTCAATAACCAAGGTGTCACTGTACCTTGGGATTATGTAATCTATTTTTTGTTTTCACAGAGATTCACAATTAAAAGTTTGCCTTGTGTCTTATAAGAGATTTCAGCTTAGACCTTTGAAAAATGCTGGAATTGCCGGGACTTTGGGGAAGATATTATTGCATTTCTAGTTATATTCAGGATAGTTGTATTATGTTAGGCAAAATTATGAACTTGTCATTGTCTGTCCTGAGTTCGATCCCTGGTATGTGGAGATTAAAGAAGTGTTTGAGTATGAAGTTGGGAAGAGGTAGATTATGATTGTTTGTTAATACTAATATGTCAACATCATTGGATTAAAAAATGCCTAGCAAGCAGATGAATAGAGCACACACCAGGTTGTGTCCAGCTGGGTCATGGAGTTGTGGTTTTGAATACTATATTTTTTCCCTTAGCCAGTTCTCTTTGATGCTATTCTCTTTCCCTGCTCCATGGTTGCCATAAACAGCTTTGCTCCATTAAGCCTTTCTTCTATGATGTTCTTACCTTGTAGCCAAGTGATTATGGGTTGAATCCTCCCAAACTGTGAGCCCAAACGGTGAGCTAAATTAAATCTTTCCTCTTTTAAGTTGTGCGTATCGAGTATTGTGTTGAGCAGTGGGAAAGCTGAGTGATACAGGAACTTTTTGTTATAGTAGAGAGGAACAAACCAATCAAGAATACCTTTATTCATTAAGGGATAATTTCATATCAGATTATAATGCAAAGAGAATTTCTTGAATTTCACCTTTTATTTTTTATATTTATTTATTTATTTATTTGTTTGCTTGTTGTGTTTGTTTGTTTCTTTATTTATTCATTTTGTGGCTGGCTCAGCCTGCCCTGGTGGTGGCGCTGGCGCAGCATGTGGTGCCGGGGATCGAACTGCAGTCCCCGCAGTTGCCTGAGCCCTCCTAAGCAGGCACTTTAGACCACTGAACCATCCCGCCGGCCCCAGAATTTCACCTTTTAGAACAATACAATTCTGAGGTTGTGAAAGATTTTGGCAGTGATTAGATTAACCACTTTTTAATCAGGAATCCCTGACATACCAAATTATGTATTTTAAGTGGTAGACAGCTCTGTATGCTATCCCCAGTTTTTCTTTGCAAAGCTATTTGGTATTAATCTTTATTATTTTGACACAAATTACATTCCTCTAGCACTTACATGTATTGACCCTGGGGCTGCCCTTTGAAGGAAGACAGATGATGGTGACCTCTCATCCTTTGGTTGCTTGCAGTCTGTGTGTATCTACCATCTGTGTTATCAAAAACCTGTTTTTCTATGGCATAGGCTTAGTTACTACCTTTCTCTGACTTTATTTTTAGGTGTTTCAACTCTGAAAGTGTTCCCTTATGTTAAAAGTCTCTTATAATGTTATATTCAAAAATAAATAGATATTCTAGATGTAGTGTAGCAAATTCACAATAAATGGGGATGCATACTTTTTTCTTGTGTTGTTAATGTTTTAAAAAGTTTTATAAAGAGTATAGTTTAAGATTTTGTTGCTCCGTGATTCCTTCCTCTGTTGCCTCCCTCCTCGTTGCCTCCCTCCCATCTTGTCTCTCTCTCTGTCTTCCTCTACTTTCTCCATTGCTTTTCAAGCTGTTTTGTGGGGTGGGCCTAGGGACTGAATACAGGGCTTTTGCACTGAGCTAAATCTCTAGCCCTTTTTATTTACTTTGTTTTTGAGACAAAGTCTCCCTAAGTTGGCCATAATGGGCTTTAATTTGTGCTCTTTCTACCCAGATTTCTATAGTGCTGCAATTGTAGGCATGTGCCACCATACCCAGCTTTTCTTTATTTTTTTTTAGCATTTTCTTATATGTTTATATGACATTTGTATTTCTTCCTTTGTGAAGTGTATATTTATCTCAGATGCCCATTTTTGGATTGGGTTTTTGAAATTTATTTATTTATAAACAGGGAACCACACATCAGTTTATTAGTATTATTAATTTATGAATAAGATAGGTACTTTTTCCCCTCACAAAATGACACTTTTTAAAATCTGCTACAACAGGTGACCACTCATCTTCAGGGTGAAAATGTAGCATTTCAAACTCTAGTCAGAGTTGGTCATTCTTTTTTCACTTTCACAATTTTGATGCTGCTGCCTGCAGTCTTCTCTGCATTTGCTTTAAATTCTGTCTTCAGGGCATCCCACACTGCCTTTGCACAGATCTGGGAGTAGCAAATGTAGCTGAGTCCTGCCTGTCACCAGTAGGCCATCATGATGTCGCAGGGGGGAGGGGACGGGTTGTTGTATGTCTGACCGAATTGCTAGGAAAATGGCAATGTGGCTCCCTCTGATGGCCCAGCAGCAGGAAGGTACTTCAAATTTATTTTAGTTTTAAAGAATATAAAATAGAGATATAAAGAAAAAAAGTATTAGAAATTACATAAGATTTCACTAAACAAAGTAATAGGAATTCAATAATTGTTGCTGTATTAAGTAATGCTACCTTCAAATTAGTTGTTGATGTTACCAGATATAAATCTAGTTTAAAAAAAAAAAAACGCAAGGTGCAATTACAAAGAAGTTGTAAGAAATTGAAAAGAGGAAAAAAAGAAATCAGGGTTAAAAAAATTTAAACAATAACTACATGAGATAATTTTAGGTATATGAAATATTAAAACTTTAAGAGTTATAGTTTTCTATTGAAGTAGAATTTTTAAAATATAAATACTATTAATTTATGCAGGGTAGGGAGTGGGGGAAGGCAGGGGTTGGGGGGAGAGTATCACTGCGCTTGCCTAAGCTTCTCCAAGCAGGCACTTTAGTCTGCTGAGCTGTCTCGCCGACCCTTCAACTCTTCTTTATTCTCCTATGTGATAACTTGATACTGTTCACATTTACTTCAGGGTTTACATTTTTCTTTAATATGAGACATTTCTGGTTTTGACCTCTTAGAGTCTCTGAGTTGTAACTTGAACCACAAATATCTGGTTTTGTAAACCCTTATATTTTATATTCCTTTGAGGAAAACAATTTAAATTGATCCTGACCATAGTCTTTAGTTTTTCAGCTCACATCTGTAAGTTTTTGACTTACTCAACTTTTACCTACCCAAATATCTTGAATCAATTATAATAATTGATACATTATCATACTGATTCATACTTATTACAGCACTTGTATCACCTTTACTTTAGGTTTTAATGGGTGGAGTTTGGTTGTTAGTTGAAGTTTTTGAAAAATTGACTTATGTACTTTCTAAGTTATTATTTCAAAATTTTACATATAAAAAATTCTGACTGTCCTATGTTGGCTTCATGATGTAAATACAAATTTTCCAGTAATGATATTAGAGGTAACTTTCACTAGCTGTTAGCTATATGCTCTAATTTAAAAATTAGAATCTATTTATATTTGTCAGTTTGTTAAAATTTTACTTTCTTGTTTTCTTTAGGATATTAGTTGCAATGAGATTCAGGTCCTTCCCCAACAAATGGGAAAATTACATTCACTCAGAGAACTTAACATAAGAAGAAATAATCTTCATGTTTTGCCAGATGGTAAGATGTTCACTGTTTCTATTCACAGGAATAAAAGAGTAGCTATGTATCCTTTAAATTAATATTTTTTTTCCTGAACAGAGCTAGGAGATCTTCCTTTGGTGAAACTGGATTTCTCTTGTAATAAAGTGACAGAAATTCCAGTTTGTTACAGGAAGCTGCACCATTTACAAGTAATAATTTTGGATAACAATCCATTGCAAGTACCACCAGCACAGGTATGTAATGGAAATTCTTGTTCTCATTTTCATTTATAATTTTATGTTTATTAAATAAGCACAAAGGTGAGTAAATTTGATTGTTCAGGTACTATAAAGTAAAGGAGTTTTTGTAAGCATTGATTTTTGACTTGGGTAGGAGTGTTAGCATAGGTTGTAAGATAGCCTTTGAACAACCCAGAGACCAACTTTCTGCTTGTGAACTGATAATTCTGATTATCAGTGTTTTCTTAAAAAAGTAGAATCTGAATTCTCTACTACTCAGATATGAATCTACTTGGAATTTCTTATGGGATTGATGGCAACACATTCTTGCCACTGAGA
>PVKN010032864.1:0-12189 GCA_004027915.1 Capromys pilorides
GAGAAAGCAAAGTACACTATGACAAATTTTATCAAGTATTTGTTCAATATGGTATAATTATTCAAAAACTCATTTGTTTATTGAAAGAAAAAATAAGAATAAATATATGTAGAATAATAACCTAAAACAACATTCCTTCTGAAGGTTCATGCCTGTTTTCTTTTTTTTTAAATGTATTTAGTACACAGTTTAAAGGGTCTCATTACACAAATCAGACTCTTAGTAATCCTCCTGTTTTCAAATTCCCAAGTGCTAGGATTACAGACATTTGCCACCACGCCCAGTCTCCATTGCTGTCTCAGTGCACCTTGGGGCAGGACCGGTACGGTAGTTTGGGGTCGAACCCGAGCCACTGCACTCTGCCTAAGCAGCCGCTTTAGTCCACTGAGCTATCTGGCCAGCCCTCATGCCTGCTTTCTGCTACAAGTTTTGTAAAATAATGTTATCTGCATGGCAGAAGCTTTATAAGGCATAAATGAGATAATAAATGCAAGTTGTTCAAAACTACTTCTCACAAAGAAAATACCTTGTAAAATGACATGAAGTGGAAGTATTAGTGTAGTCTCTTTTTTGTGTATGTAGTACAAGGTCTACAGGGTCTCACTGCATAGATCCAACTTGTAGCGATCCTCATGTTTTCAGCTTCCCAAGTGCTGGGATTATAGACGTTGGCCAACAGGCCCAGTCTCAGTTGCTGTCTTAGTACTCCCCGGGGGCAGGGCCACCACATGCTGGGAATCGAACCCTAATCCCTGCACCTCCCTAAGCAGGTGCTGTAATCTGCTAAACTATCTGCCCGGCCTAGTATAGTCTTAGTAGAGGTAGTAGCATAGTTGAAGCCATAGTTGTGCATCTTTAGTCAAATTCTTAAAGATTAATACACCAGAACTTCTGAAAAGTTAAAATGAGAGCACAGTGAATACCAATTTTGTGTCAGGCCTGGGCTATGCACTGGTATAAGAGGAAAAATAAAGTGATCAGGAGTTGGGTCCTGGTTTGCTGAGCCAGCGAGATCACAGGTTTTGAGCCCAGCCTGGGAAATTTAGCAGCTTAGGGAGATGGTGTCTCTAATAAAAACAAAAGAAGAAGAGAAGGACAACTAAAGTAACAGATGGCTTTATTCAGTCCACAGTCGTTCTCATCTCCTTTCTCCTTGGATATCGAAAAGGCCCCTGTGTGTGCTCTATCATCTAGTCTGAGCAGCCATTTGGCCTAGGTTCAGCAAAACATGTGAGCAGTGTCTATCAAGCATCTGTGAAGATCTTTTCTTTGTTTTAATAAGAATAATGGCCGCGTGTCTGTGTGAGGTGTGCTATAATTAAGGGGAAAAGTTTAAGAATTAAGAATTAAAAGTCAAAGAGTCAATTGATTAATATTTTGCAGAAGATGTTATTTTCTTATTAACTAAATTTCATCCACCAGGTTCAACATCAATCTATGATAGTTGGCTGGGAGAGAAAGAAAAGAAAAATGAGGACAGCAAGGAGAGGCAAATGGATCTGCACTATTTCTATTTCATGTGAAAATACTGGCAAATCCCCTTGCCAATGTTTTGGATGTTCTATTTGTCTGATAGAGTTCATGCCATGCTTCTTGTCTTCAGTACAAAAGTATGTAGAGAAATGGAATTAAAATGGTGTTCAGAAATATCTATAGTCAAGTAAAGCAAAATGTTTACCTTCTGTTACAGACCTCAGATTAGGCACTTCTTATTTAGAATATTATCAAAACAATTGCTCTGCCAAATTAGCTGAATAAATGAATGAATGAATGAATGAATGAATGAATGAATAAAATTTTTTCATCAGTTTTGACCCAAATTTAGCCACTGTTTTGAGAAATTTTAGATTGTGGAAAGATTGACTGTCGAGGGACCAGTTTGGCATGATACGAGCATGGATTGATACATATAACCTCCAGCTAAGGTGGAGAATTTTTTGTTCTCATTAAACGTTGTTTTAATGGGTCTCAAAATTCTGTGACAGAATTTTGGTCAAGTTATTTCCATTAAAAAGTATTGATTTTAAAAGCTGATAACTTAAAAACTGCCACACACAAAAATGGTCCACAAAACATTTTCCTTTCCTTCTGAAGGTTTCATAATGCATTGTTATCATTAACCAGTCTTTCACTATTAAACTTAAATGGCCAATTGGAGAAATAGTTCTAAGACCCATCTTCCACCACTGATTAAGACTGGGGTGGCGATATTAGGGATAATGTTCATTTAGCCTTCTGAGCTTTCTGGGCAGACTTCATGACCTTGCCAGCTCCAGCAGCCTTCTTGTCCACAGCTTTGATGACACCCACAGCAACTGTCTGTCACATATCATGACCCTGAGGTGGGTAGTCAGAGAAGCTCTCAACACACATGGGCTTGCCTGGAACCATGTCGACAATGGCAACACCACCAGATTTCAAAAACTTGGGCCCATCTTCCAGCTTCTTACTAGACTGGCAATTAATCTTTTCTTTTAGCTCAGCAAACTTGTAAGCAGTGTGAGCTTGTGTTAAGGTTTGAGGTTTCAGGGTTGAGTCATGAACATTAGAGAGTAGGGGAAAATTCTTATGATTGGTGGTGCAGTTGGACAACGCTACAAAAATAACAAAGAGGGACTAGCCTTTGTTCATCTCCTGCTACCCACAGGCTTCCATTATAGAGACTGAAACTCTTTGTTGCTCTGCCGAACTATGCTGGCAGATCTATTCTGTTAGGACATGGTGGGCAGAAGCCTTGTCTTAATAATCTACTTAGTTAGCCTTTAAACTTGGTACAATTCCTGCTCTATAGTAAAAAATTAATGCATCATTTTTGAATAGGCAAAAGAATGACTAAAACTTTGCTGTTCAGTGCTTGATGGACTGGCACAAACCCTTCTAGGACTGAGATCGGAAGGTCAGTGTCTAGAGGCACTGGGTTTGTGATGACAGCAGTCAAGGGGGCTTCCTGGCGGTCACCACCCTGATGCTGCCAGAGTCGGTTGGTGCCTTTCCCTTTAAAGAGCATTTATATGTCTGCTCTACAGCTCTCTGCTGGCCTGGTCTTTAGGAATTGCATTGTTTTGGATAAAATATGTTCTCAGTAACAGAGGCAGGCTTTTCAGATTAAAGATAGATCCTGTAAAGCAATGAAAATACCTCTCAGAGCACAGATGAAATTCATTTGCATTTTTCTCTGAGGCAGATTCATAACCATCATAGCTTTTGGCATCAATTCAATTCTGTTGAACACACATTGACTTAAGTTAGTTAAACTAATACTTTCATGTCAAGCAAGGTCCGGAGAGTCAGTAATTAGCATTCCATCAGTGGTAAAACCGAAATGACCATCATACAGTATGCAGAATTAAGGGGATAATAAGAAGAGCCAGAACTAGCAAGAGCATGGAGCTCCTTCACTGCTGACCTGACAAGAGTGGTGAGAAGAGTTGCTGCCATAGCAGAGAAATGCAGCTGGAGACACAGGGCTGGGACTGCCAGTGTAGCCAGGTGACTGAATATCCTCTTTCCCCTGCTCCATCTGGTCTCTTCTTCCAACTATCCCAGCTCAGTCAGAAACAAAGTCCTTGGAAGGCCATGCTCTCAGGATATTAAACAAAGCAGAAAAGTGGAAAGAGCCCATGAGGAGAGAAATGGAGGTAAAAATATTTTCCCATATTTAATTTCCCTTTTACAAATTGAGATGCTATCTCTGGCATCCTATATAGTCATGTGAAGGCTGACTGAAGTAATAGATGCAAAGCATTTAGCTTGCTGCCTCCCACACCGTTATGGCTGGTTAACATGAAGATGTCTTTTGCAAGTTTCCCAGAACTCTGATCAGAGAGATCCTAACTGGTGGAGACATATTTTTTCTCTAATTGGTCTCTTAATTCAAAACAGGGAAAGGAAAATTTAAGAATGTCTTCTCTTTTTCACAATATTCCTGCCCTACATAGTTTATACAATTGTAAATATTCCTGACATGCAATGTGGACTCAAAGAGATCTAGGCTTCATTTTGTCCTCTGATTTCTTTACTGTTTTATGTGCTTTGGATAATGAAGTATTTTATGTGAGCCAAGTCTTTCAGGTATAAAAATAAAGCAATAATAACTCTACTGGAGAGATGTCTATTAGAGACCAAATAGGCGTGCAGGAGTTAGCAATAGTATTCAATACTATATAAATTAAATATAACCTATGTTTTTGTTGGATTTTTGTAGTATGGATATAATTTGATTTAAAGTGAATCAACAGAAATATACCGTAAGTTCTTATTTTGATAATCACCCAAATAGTCACCTGAAGAACCTGCTTTTTGTGACAAGGTACAGAAAGCTTCATCAGATGGAAATCACTGAGAACTAGAGAGATACACTGACACCAACTGTAGCAGATGTCACATGCGTAATGTCTTCCCAGTCCTTTCTGCATGTAATATTACACCATGTCATTGCTACATGAATCACTTTATATTTTACAAAGCAAAAGTATTTTGTCATTATCAGCATTATTTAATACCTAAGAAATAGATCAAATGGATGCTTAACATTTAAAACTGTCCACTGTTCACCCTACGCTAACATTTCAGCGTGTATTAGGAATTATGTTGGCGGTATCCTAACACCAGACACTGAGATTACTGTCAATATACGAAAGTCAAAGAAATGCAGAGTCTCAAAAACCTTAGATATATCTTTATGTTCTCCATTACAAAATAGCAAAGATGGTAATAGCTTGATTCCAGACAGTCTCAGTAAAGTGTTTTCTTGTTCAACCTGACTTTATTTTCTTTGGGCCACTTGGTTATGTGGGGTGATTTTCAACAATTACACAATTTTCCTTGCTCTGCTCTGTCAAGAAAGACTGGAGGGGAAAATGTTTGGGAGAAAATGGAATCATTCTACCTTTTCTTAGAGGACAGCAGACAGTGTCCCTGAATGAAAAACGTTGTTCATGCAGAAGAGCACACCGGTGCTGAGCTTCATGCCGCTCTTGATGACCACATCAAGCCACGCCAGCATCAGAATTCAGCACAACACCGAGACCTGCAGGAAACCGTTCCATTTGTAAAAGGTCAAACGCTGCTAGCCGTAAGCTTTTGAAATGAAGCAGAGAAAACAATTTTAAAGCTATTTACTACCCGGTTCTCTGACAGCTTTTGTCCCAGCTTCCAGTAAGAGAGATTTGCCGTTATAGTTGCAATCCTTTAAGTAAATATGATGCTTGTGGCTACAAAATGCATTTGATTGCTTTCCCTGAGTCAGGAGGCTTTTATCTTGTTTCTAAGATCATAAAGCCCACTAGGCATTGCACTTTTCCATGGTTATTGACTGATGTCCACCCTATACAGTTAGGTAATTAGATAAGGTATATATGATGATAGAGTAACTTGAGTGATGCAGGAACAAATCCATAATACATGAGGGCTTTTTTATGATGGCAGTAATATGAAGGGTAGAAAAATTGTTATTATTACTGTTTTGAAGATTCTATATTTTGAATACACTTTCTTTCCATTTCGCGCGTTACCAGAGATATATTGGAATTCCTTCAGTATTATTTAAAAGAATGAAACACATGTCCAAGTTGCTAAACTTAGTCACATCCCTATAACACTGACAAAAAAGAATAATAGTAAATATAAAATGTACAAGTTTTTTTTTAAAAAAAGAAAATCAGGTATAATTTCTGTTAGGAATTGAGAGTTGAAATGTATTCACTGTGTATTTTTAATAAAAGACAGGTACAGAGAAAATAAATATTTCATAAAAGTGGTATTTTCAATTTTATAATTACATAAAAATTAATATAACACATGCCATGATTTTTAGAATTTTAAACAAGCCATAGAACTGTTATTTTTAAAGAACTTCTTTACCAATATGTCATATGAGAAATTTAAAAGATTATAGGACTTTCCTAAGGTCAAATATTGGCTCAGAAAATGACTTGCTCTTGGATATTTTGAAATAGAGAGAGAAGTAGTGATATATTCTCAAAGTTTCTCTAGGCCTGCTTATATTTTTGTACTGCTATAACTATAGTATAGCGTTTTCTAAATCCATTCAGTTGCTACAAACTGTCTCAGACCAATCATTACGATTATGTTCTTAAGGAGATCTGTTCTACAAGTACCTCCAAGTCTCTCCAGTAGTTGGCTCTTCTAGGCTGTGACATAGGCTAAGTCCCAAGTCGTGGAGCTCCAAGAACCCATAAGTATGGGCACTGCTGCTGCAGGCACCATGGCGAACGTTACCAGAACACGCTTGTGGGTTAGGAATCCTCATTAAAGAAGTTATGCTCAACTTAAAGTTAAAGATGACCACAGATTAACAAACAAAGTGAGAAGGCATGTTTGCTGAAGGGAACAAAGGCACTAAGCATTCCAGGTAAGCATGGGAGACATTAACAGTTTGACTACGTCATCTTTCTTTTGATTTCTAGAGCATTCCTGTTAAAGCATGACAATGTGGTGGAGTCTACTCCTAATTATTTCTCTTTTTGATATATTTAGTTACTATAGGATATATAGGATATCAGTACACAGATTGGACTCTTAGTGATTTTCCTGTTTTCAGCCTCCCAAGCACTAGGATTACAGGCGCACCACCACACTCAGCCTCAATCACTGTCTCAGTGTGCCCCAGGGGCAGGACTGGCACAGAAAGGTGGGGATTGAATCCCAGTCCCTGCATCTGCCGAAGCAGGCAATTTAATCCACTGAGCTACCTGTTCAACCCTACAACTAATTATTTCTATCCCATTCTCAAAATTCACCATGGATTTTGGATATAATCATGGAAACAATGACTGACTAAAAGACTTGAAACCTGATATATAGACTATGTAAAAATATAAGAGACTGGGACTAGATAAGGCAGGACCTTCAGACTTGTGGTCTTAGTTTCACTTGTTGTTGCTACAACAAAATACTTGACTACCGGAGTTAAAAGGGAGAGATTTATTTAGCTAACAGTTTACAGAGGTTTCAGTCCATAACCGGCTGGCCTCAGGGCAGGTAGCACAGTAAACAAGCATTGTAAAGGAAAAACAGTTCATGGCAAGCAGAAGGTAACAAAGAGACATGACAGCCATTTTCTGTCCCTTATGTTCTGTCGAGTCTAGTGATATTAAGATGATGCCAAAACAATCAGTGGGTTGGTATAGTAATCACCCACCCTTAATACTAACATTTTTAATGCTAATATATCATGAATCAGTCACACCCCCTAGATCCAGTCACCTCTGAGCAGCCACTTAAGCTTAGAGAGACATCAGAACACAAGCCATGACACTTGTAGACTGTTAAGTGTGCCTCAGGGTACGGTGATAAAAATGGTGTCCAAGAGTGGAAAGCAGACACGGAGTTGTCTCTGTGTCCAAATCCATGGGAGTTGATGTTGAATTAAACCTGAGAGAGAAAAGAAAGTAAAAGATTAGGCATGACTCACATGTGAGGAATGGGGTGGGTGGAGCCATGGGCTGGATTAAGTGAACACAGAGAGAAGACAGATCGAGAGTTGAAAAAATGGTTACGATTTTTTTTATTAGTATATTTGTGATAAATCAGTTACATTCATTTTGAGGAATTAATGTATATACATATATATGTCCATATCCATACATATGCTATAATACATATATTTACACATATATTATTTACATATATACATATGCATATATACACATATGCATATAAATCATATGCATATATATATATATATATACATCTCAAGCAGTTTTGAAGAACACTTTAAAGTTTCCAGTGATAGCTCCAAGGCTCTGAAGCCCATGTTGTAGGTTCACCATCACTAGTATAGATATGTAAATGTTTATGGGTAATTCCTATCCCTTTACCTCCCCCCCCACCCCTTCTCCCTCCTCCTATTTTCCTTCCTCCTTCCCCATCTCCAAGAACTTGGCCTTCACTGCTTCCAATAATCAAGCTCTGGAAACAACCTAGATGTCTGTCAATACACAAGCTGATAAAGAAAATGTAGTGCACATGTGATGGAATGTCATTTAGCCAGAAAGGAAAATGAAATCAAGTCATTGGCAGAAAACAGATGAAACTTGAAACCATCATGTTAGGTAAAATAAGCCAGGCACACAACTCACAATCTAAACTGATGAAGAGCAACCTGCAGAAGAGATAGTAGAAAACAGGGAGTTCAGCTCCTGACATGCTGAGTTTGTGGGTGATTAGGAAATGTAAAAGGAAAGTATTCCTGTAGGTATTTGGATGAATGGGTCAAAAGCTCAAGAGAAAAACCGGAGCTACAAAGTCAGGCATCTCAGCCATAAATTTGTTTTCCAGGGCCATGGGAACTGGTAAGTTTGTTTCAGAAAACCAATTCAGAAGAGGACTAGAAGAAAAGCTAACCAAAATTTAGAATGGATGAGAACAAAAGAACTTGGGCCCAGAAGCAGACAAGGCAAGTACTCACCTTTGTAAATAAATGTTTTCACTGAACACTTCTCGGAGTATAAGTGATTAACTACTTTGCATCTAAAGGGGAAGAGACGTAGGGATGAACCCCAAATATAGACGGGTATGGAACAATGCAGGATGAACACAGAGGACACAGATTAATAGGTGAATGCTAAGGAAGAGAAGTTACCTCAATGCCAGAGGTAGAGGGAGCTACAGCAGACACAACTGTGAGATGGGGGCATGTCCTAGCCCTTTAGTTAAGTCACACCCAGGTTCAAGACTCCTTTCTTTCTGTATTCCAAAGAATTAGCATAGAGTTGTTTATAACAGCACTCAAGAAAATTTTTTTTGTTTGGAAAACAAATACTCATTACAGTGAGCATCAGAATACACGCTGGGTCTGCTCTGCTTCTTTTTTGTGCTGAAGGTGCAGCTTCCAGGCAGCGCATCAGTGTTACTGTCTAGCTCACCTCTATAGCATCCTTGGTTTCTTTTGTTTGAATTTTTTGAATCCAATAGGCATGTGTGTCTCTGGAAAATAAAATAAGCCATTCATTTTATCTTAATCAAAAGAGTTAGAAATGAAAATCTGCTATACAAGTTATCACATAATACAATTGTAACAAAGAAGAAATCTTATCGATTTGCTATTGAATTATCCACATGACTTTTTTCTTCCATTCACATGAGGAATGGAAAGATGATTATTTTCCAAATGAAAGACAGGTACGCATCAACATATTGACAGGATTCAAAATAAAAAATATTGGCTAGCATGAATATATTTTTCAGCTTTAAGTCATGTTATGGTTTGCATCTAGTTGTTCCCCAAAGACTCGTGAAGTCATGGGACAGACTTCTAGAGTTTGTGATTAATTCATTTTCCAGTGCTGGGATTCCAGGTGTGAGCGCTACACTTGGCCTGGGGCGGAGAGCCTGAATGCAACTAAAGGGAGGCCAACTTTTCTGCCGTTGCCACTGTTGCCACTACTCTTCCCATTTGCTCTTGCTCTTTGCCACCGCCATGAACAACATCGCCTGCTCTATGCCTCCATGTGCCACTCTGCTGTGGAGCCAGCTGAGTATAGACCAAAACCTCCACTGACTATGAGCTGACTAAACCTTTCCTTCCTTCATTTTGGATGTCAGGTATTTTGACCCAGCAGCAAGAGAAAAGTAACTGAGACACACCATAATAGTAATGATAAAATAAGAACAACAATATTGTTTTATTTTTCAAAGAAGTTATGTCACTGATTCATGGCTCTTAAGATGTTTTTGTCCTCTAGCAGTGGATACATATGCACAACTTTACCCACAATAATCAATGGCAGCCAGTTGAGAGATTACTTATTGAATTTAGGAATCAATATTTAAGCAAGAAAGAGAGAAAAGATACTTGAATGTGAAAAGCATCCCTCCTTCTCTTTTCTAATCAAATAAAATTAAAGCAAGGTAGGAGTCCAAAGTGGGATGAAATTGCTATTTTTGTCTTAGATTGAAAGTTAGTTCAAGTTGCTTTTTTTAAAAACTCATTTAATCATCAGGGGCTATTTAGTATTTATATGCAAAAATTAAAAAAAATTCTTTCAACTCTCTCTTTCAGAATTCACTGAGAGAAAAAGAAGCACTTAGAACTGGTAAAATGTAAAGGGATTTCCAGGCACGGCAGCGCTTCTCTTTGTTACAATTACCCGGATGCTCCGTGTTGCTCTCCATCGTCAGTGCCCCTAAAATGCCATCAGGTTTACGACTCTATAAATCTGAAAAATGCCTTACAGTGAAACAATGAACATCTGTTTCTAAATTAAAATTGTATCATAACACTGGGGGCGGATCTCCACGAGGTTGTTATCTCCTACGAGTAAAACATTAAGCAAAGGAAAAAAACCTCATTTTTAAGCTTCGTATTTCTAACATAGGTAGGCATGCAGAGAATGTCAAAGAGATAGAAAGTCTTTTATCCTTTTCTCATTGGAAAATAAATTAAGATGGATCAGGCTTCTTAGTCTTGTCTTGACTGCAAATATGTTTGGAAATTCAGTTAATAGTGGAAAAATGTGAGGAATTGTTATTAATTTTGAATTAATCAATGAATGAGTTGAATATAGGTAGTCCTGAACAGAGAATACATAAAATGAATTAAGAAGAATGAGTATAATATTTGGACCCCAAAGTCCGGTCATCAAGTTCCTATTTTCAGTAGGAAAGAATGACTGTGAAGGATCAGAATGACTCCCTCACCAACTGTTGGCTACAGGCAAGCATGATATAGACCCAGCTTCCGAGTACATTCTTTGGAAAGATTCTCTAGTAGTGTCCTTCAATCAAATGATTTCACTTCCCCTCTAGTCTACCACTTCGCCTGGCACGATATCCAGAAGTCGCACATCAGTATGGCTGTGAAGTTTAGGTATACTACGCAGCCTCTGAGGAGAAACAGTGAAAGGACCGGTTTACTCAGTGAACTCGAGTGGACAAAATGGAACAGTTACCAGAGAAAGTAGCTTATTTGATTGAGATGCAGGAGTCAAAGACTTAGGTATTTAGCTGGTGAACTGGCTGCACAGAGAAGGAGGAAAAAGCATTGTCTCGGTCATTTCATCTTCCTGTATCCGAGATTTGACTTTTTGATCCCTGAGTGACAAAACTGAATCAAGCAGGTCACTTCAGTGAAAACAGGTCACTAACTCATTTCCCAGTTAAGAATAATTTTCTTACCACATAACTTATTTATTTTTGCCTTCACAATTATAGCTTATATCACAACCAAGTGTGTTAGAGATGTATTTTGGGGGCATGCTGTGAAATCTCCTCTGAAAGGTAAGGATTCCTTCACTTGCTGAGAACACAATCACGGCATTATGAGTTGTGAACAGCGTTAACCTTAGGCACTGCAAATGCTGTCTGTTATGATTCGTGTCCAGTTGTTCCCCAAAACCTCCTGTAGGTCATGGGGCAAATGCAGCTGGAGGAGCAGAGAGTGGCTTGGGGAGGGGCCAGAGGACCAGGACAGAGCTTGAGGGGTGGGGCCAGAGTGGCCTGAACCATTACATTGGCATCTTGCTCTGCCCCACAGGTCAGCGGCCTTCCTCGGAGATATGGCGAGGGTCATCCTGGACACAGCAGCACCTTAGCCTCTCCTCTGGACCCTGTAGAGTGGGGACAGTGTCTGTGACTGAAGCTGCCTCAGGCAGAGAGGAGATATTTGGAGAAGACGGAGGCATTGACCCTCTCTCCTGAGCAAATAAGGCTCCAAGGTCTTGCTGTGTAACTGAGGCTGTTTTAGACCGTGGAACCTCCAGTAACCGTGAGCTAAGCAAACCTTTCCTTGCCCCATTTTGAGGGTCAGGTCTTTGTTCCAGCAATGGAAGAAGAGTAACTAAGACACTTTCCCAAATGCACTAATTTACATTCACATAAGAAGGGTATGAGGGCTTTGTTTTACCTTTATATCACCAATAACTGATATTATAAGACTCTAGAGATTGCTCATCTTAAGAAAGAGCATTTTCAATGTGCTTTTCTTGTTAAAATGAGATATTTTATTGTTAATTTTTATTCAGTTTCCAGATATGACCTGTATCTGTCCAATGTCATTCTTATGAAATCACTTCATTTTTCAAATATTGCTGTACTATAACAGGCCTTGTGACATCTAGGTGCTATTTTTTGGTTGCTTGAACATCTTAAATAGTTAAATAAAATGAGTAGGTTAACTTTTATTTTTTGTTATAATGCCACTTGTTGAAAAGATTTAAATATATATGT
>PVKN010032865.1:0-12166 GCA_004027915.1 Capromys pilorides
CGTGCATCTAATATTTCATACGAGTCAGCAGGTAACTGAACATCAATATCTAAAGCGTAAATTCATTATCTGAGCCCATCTTATGCATGCAACAGGTAGGAAGAGCTTGCAGTTCATGAAAGAAGAGAAAAGAAATCCAGTCGTAATTCCAAATGCAAGGCCCAGGAAGGAGCAGAAGGTCGATTCTTTCACCCACCTATGGGCAGAATTCCTAGGACAGGATAAGCAAGAAGTGGACTGTGTCCCCCTTCAACCTATAGTTCCACTTTCCATATTTCAATTATCCATTTTCACTGGGGTCCAAAAATGTTATCTGGAATATTTTAGAAATAAGCCTTTCATACATTTTGAATGACGCAGCACTCTGAGTGTTACCCTACTCCATCCCGCCTTTGGCATGAATCCTGCCCCTGTCTGGTGGCTCTGTTTATTCACTCATTTGTCCCTCAGCTGCCATGTCATCACGGCAGGCCTTGTTTTGTCTCACGTTGTCACATGAACAATGAGTGCGACTGGATGTTCTGATCCCATCAGAACAGTGGCCCTGTTCACACAAGTTTAGCTACATAGGTTGTTGGAAGTGCTATGTTGTACTGTCACTTATTGTCCTTAGTCTCTTCCTGTGCCCAATTTGTAGATTAAACTTTCTCACAGGTGAGGAAACCCAAAAGAACATTCCCTGGGGTTCTTTGAACAGGGTTTTCTGTGTGTAGGATAGGGCCTGAATGGTGGGCACCAAATCATACTTTTTGTTTTAAAAACAAAATAAAACAACATAAATTTGGAAGCCAGGCACTCTCCAGAGACTCTCCTGATGAAACCTGAGAGTAGCCGCTTTGGGCAGTGCAGGCAGAATTGTATCTTGTGATACGATGAGGGGATTTATTTCCAGCTTCTTTTTTGGGTTGAAAAGGAAGTAGCCTCTGTGAGAAGAAGTATGACGATGATATGGTGATGGTGAAGGTGATGAGTAATTACCATCGGCGGCCAGCTGCCCGTGAATGGCACGGAGCGATGCGCACACATGGGGCTGGAGCCTAGAGGCTCTGTGTCCACAGATACAGTCAACTGTGAATTGAGAGAAAATGTTGAGAAAAAAAATTCAGAGAGTGCCTAAAAGCAGTACTTGAATCAGCCATGTGCTGAGCATTCTGTTGAATTCTGTGGATGAAGAGAGCAGCAGACACGCCTGCGGGAGCATTCTGTCGTCTCCTGGCCCTCCTTTCAATTTTAATGCAGAGGCCATGCCGTCTTATGGAAGGGACTTGCACATACGCAGTTCTGGGCATCCATGAGGTCCTGAGAGCTATCCTCTGTGGGCCCTGAGAGACGGCTGCAGTAAGCATCCTGCTCCAGACAACATGGAGCACAACCCCAGCACTCCCTGTTTGAGCATCACTCTTCCCGTGTCCCCTCTACCTGCCATGTAGTCAGATCTATGACAGTTGGGTCAGTGCCCTCTGAACAGCCCCGTATGACAACTATTTGCATAGCATTACCTTGCCTTGTAATCTAAAGATGACTTGCCCTTTAAATTTTAATGCAGAGGCCATGCTGTTTTATGGAAGGGACTTGCACATGCGCAGTTCTGGGCATCCATGGGGTCCTGTCTGTGGGCCCTGAGAGATGACTGCATCAAGCATCCTGCTCCAGACATCTTGGAGCACAACCCGACCCCAGACTTTGCTGAGAAACCCTCTCGTCTCTAGTTAATGGAATGGCAGATGCTGAACCAGCCCCAGAGCCTGGCGTGTGTCACACTTTAATGATTTGTGGTGAATGAAGTAAATGTTTCCAAACCAGACTTTAGGAAGTGGGGAGCCAGTTAAGTATGATGGATCAGAGGCAAAGCCAAGAGCCACTGGGGTAGCTTGGCCCAAGCAGGACACAGGTGTCTACTGAGCAGGGCCAATTCTAAGGCCTCGCTTGCAAAATGCCTTTGTAAAGAGCCAAGATCTTCGGGAGTGCCCTGGAGTCAGAGAGGAAACTCCCTTGCTTCTCCATGGCCTTTCTCTAAGGGGAATCCTTGCTTCTGGTTTGCTAGGCAGGTGCTTCAGTGACCACGTGATGGGCTAAGGCATTTGGGGTAAGAGAACTGTTTTCATTTCCAAAAGGGAAGAAAACAAGACAAGAAAATTACCGTATTGCTTCTTAAAAGCTATTAAATCAGAGATTCCAGCTAGGGCAAATAAAAATGATCGTTGGAAATGTTTGCTTAGCCTCTTAGCAGCAGCAGTATGGCAGATCTCGTGTTAAGACAGGGTTCTAATGCACCCTCTTTTCTCTTCTCCCACAGGGCAACCCCTACATGTGCAATAATGAGTGTGACGCAAGCACCCCCGAGCTGGCGCACCCTCCCGAGCTGATGTTTGATTTTGAAGGAAGACACCCCTCCACATTTTGGCAGTCCGCAACTTGGAAGGAGTACCCCAAGCCTCTCCAAGTGAACATCACTCTGTCTTGGAGCAAAACCATTGAGCTCACAGACAACATAGTTATTACTTTTGAGTCGGGGCGCCCAGACCAAATGATCCTGGAGAAATCGCTTGATTACGGACGAACATGGCAGCCCTATCAGTACTATGCCACGGATTGCTTGGACGCTTTTCACATGGATCCCAAATCCGTGAAGGATTTATCACAACACACGGTCTTAGAAATTATCTGTACGGAAGAGTACTCCACGGGGTACACAACAAATAGCAAAATCATCCACTTTGAAATCAAAGACAGGTTTGCATTCTTTGCTGGACCTCGGCTACGGAATATGGCTTCTCTCTATGGCCAGCTGGATACCACCAAGAAACTCAGAGATTTCTTTACAGTCACGGACCTCAGGATAAGACTGTTGAGACCAGCGGTTGGGGAGATATTTGTAGACGAGCTTCACCTGGCGCGCTACTTTTATGCCATCTCAGACATAAAGGTGCGGGGAAGGTAAGGAGACCTCTGTCTGATTGAAATTGGAATGGGTGTGGCCAGGGACAATTCCAGTGTGCGCATCTCATGACCACAAAGTGACAGGTGCCAAATTCTCAGCCACATTTTCTCGGGAACATTAGTGCAGAAGTAGGTTCTGAATATACCCACGAGCTTTTGTACCCAGCCATAATCTGTGATCCCAGCAATGTTGTCACTGAACTTGGAAGGAATCTGTAGTTGTTTTCTTAGAAGCACCTTAATAAAGAAAAAAAAAAACACATAAAAAGTATGTTCTTTGAGATGAGCCAGATCCCCAGGTCAGGAGGTGGTTTTTAAATCATTTCACCAATGAAATCAGGGGTCATAACAGCCAGTTGATCTAAAAGGAGCTGAAGAAAAAGACCTGTATCTGGTGTCTTGAAATGTGAGAGAAGATTGTAGTAGGGTACAGCAATCTGATGACAGTGTTGTCTTGCCCAAAAGAATCTGGAGATGAATGTTATATTCATTTAAATTTATTGCATCAAAGCTGAAGCATCTAGAAAACAATGTGCTCGTGAAGGAAGCCGAGGTTCAGCTTTTGAAGTTTCTGGTGGCTGTTGTATTGAAATGATGTATTATACTTAAAATACGGACTTGAGTTGCACACCCTTCGTTTTGTAGGTGAGCTAAAGATGGACTAGCATGGGAACATTGGTGCGGATAGGCAGGGATATCCTTAGGTTTGCTATGCCAGGAATACGACAGAGTTTCTAAGAATTGTGAGGATATCCAAGGGAAACACTTGAGCAAGGAGACCCTGTTAGCAGCTTTGTGAGTGTGGCATGTCATCAGAGAGCCTACTGATGACAGCAGGAACATGAAAAAGAAGCTAGGAAGAACTAAAGAGTTAGGTTTTAACACATGGGGTCAAGAAACAAAAGGTAAGCGCAGCTAGAATCGCTCTACAAATGCCAAGAACTCTAAGCCAGAAACTTAAAGATAAGAACATAAACAGGACATCTATCATGAAGACATGAGTAAGTTATCAAACAATTTAAGCATAGTAAAGAGGATTCTTTCAGCTACTGGCTTTCAGCATTTTTAGGGAAGATCAGTCCTCAGAAACTGGAGCTGTGGAGATCTGCTTATCTCTCAGACTTTGCTGGTGTGTGTTGTGAGGGGAAGAAAAGGCTACTGCTGCCACGCTCAGAGCCACTGTAGGCTCATGAGCTATGTGGTCTGACCACTCAGAGTGCTGTCCAAAGCTTCAGGGTCTCAGCTGCAGAAAAGCTGCAGGGACATGCCGTCCTCTTGGTTCTGGCTTCGTGTTCCTCAAGGGAGAGTCCAAAGTCTTTGGAGTTTAACCAAAATCTTAGTGATAGATATGGAAGCTATCTCTAAGCAAAATACCATCTTTGAGAGAAATATGTGCTAACACGTAGCTGCCCATGCTAAGTAGAGGCTCCAGGTTCTAGGGAGCGGCTCATTGTGTTAGTAAGGACCACGGCGGGGCGAACGACACGCTGTCTGAAACCCCAGCCTGCTGTTTATAATCAAATGCAATGGTGACATTCAGGAACACTGTAGTAAAAGATATCAATCCCAGTGTCTGATCCTTCAGGTCATTTGATAGAGGGAAATGACCAATAGTGTCATCAGTAACACTAGCACAAGAAAAACAAGTGACGAGAACCTAATTCACATTCAGTTCTGTCAAGGTTAATATTACTCAATTGAGGTTTGAGTTTGAATCCTACTGTGATCCATATGGTTCCCCTAAATGCACCAGTTAGTTGCCTGGCAGACTGAGAAGTCCTCAGTCTGAGCATGACACGTGCTGTGGACCAACTTTCCCTAAACACTTTTTACCACTGTTCAGAAGCCAGTCTTTGAACACCATTAGTTGGGAAACTTTCACCACTGGGGCTTTGCTAAAGTGAGTATTTATTTTTCTTTCCTCTGATTATTTGCAAAAGGCGTAAAACATATTTTAGTGACAAAGGCATTTTTACACATTCTCCATTGGAACCAGACAGGCTGTCTCCCAAGGGCGGTGTGTCAGAAATGCAGAGTCCCTTCAAATCATCTTTTTCCTGTCCCTCGTCCTGGGAGTGTCCTTCCAGTGCACTTCAGCGGCCCTGAGGAGCTCACACTGGCCCTTGTCTGTTGTCTCTGGGACTCACCTCCACTGTCTTTGCCTGTCAACTGCAAGCTGATGAGGAGCAGCTGGGCCAAAGAGAAAGGTCCAGCAGAGGTGAACCCTGCCGTAAGGTCCTATCCTGTCACCTCCACACTCTGTCCAGATTCCTCAGGGCAAAACTGAAGCTAGCATGTGCTGTACTAGACACCAGATGGCCTGAATATTTTTAGTCTTAGAGGAGGGACTAAAGAAGTAAGGTCTGATGGCTCAGGCGTGTCTCCAGCTTTGAAGTTATATAAGGAAGACTTGCTCATGGTGGACAGGGAAAGGTTGAGCAGGGCTCCAGTGCACGCGGCCTTCAGCATGCTATGGCGACTTACCCTCGCAATTTCTGGAGGACGAATGGGCAAAGCTGTCTTTTTATACTACACATCACCTGTAGAGGGTTGACTATCACTTGATGATTTTTGCAAGAAAGTTTTAAAGCTTTCTCTTCACAACCATCGTAACTGTAAATTTTCCAAAATATAACCGAGGCTTTTATTTCCTGTATACAGCCAGCATCCCATGACACGACGACTCCTTGTGACATGTCTCTTCACGTCTGTCACAGACAGTGGTAGTGATATTACCCCACTTGTCACCTCCAACAACACCCCAAGCAAGGTGTGGAAATTGACGAGTTAGTCTGGGAGAGTGGAGTGGTGCTCAGATATAAATATCCACCAAATAATTGACATAGATAGATCTCAGAATTTTTCATCTGGAAATATTAATATACTAAACAAAAAACACTGATGACCTTTGAAATTGTCTGATTATGAAGTCTGACTCCACTTCACTGTACAAGTGTATATTTTAAACTGACTCTGTGTGACGTAAAAATGACATTTTGATTGCCATTAGATGAAGGCAGCATTTATGTTCATTTTAGCATGTGATACAATACACCTGGTACCTGTTTTCCTGATAACAAAAACTATAACCTCATCATAAAAAATTATTCTTCTTTTGCCACACACTGATTTTGCTTTCATTTACTCCTTTTCATCGTGTATTTATTAAGATAATGGAGGAAAATGAGGAAACACAGCTATGAGCAATCTCAGCGACTCTGTGGCACTTGCATTGTTCAATAAAACTAATAATCTTCATGGACTCTTTCTGACTTATGGATGTCCTGCTTCAGTAAATCAGGGCGATTTTCTCTGGTGAATAATAGACAAGTCCATGTGCCAGTCCCTTAATTAAAGAGCAGCTCTCTTAGTCCTGATCTCATTTTAATTTACAGGGTAATACTACAATAATATAACTAATGGAAGGTACATTAAAGGGCATCAAGTAGCATTAACTGTATTAAATTATGGTACTTGTGGTAATTAACTGCTGAAACAAGACGGTGCTAATGGCCGAAAGGTTGTCTAGTGCGTAAATAAGATGTACCCGGATGAAGGGGAAGAGGAAAGAGGAAGAGTAGACATTTGTTCTAAACATCATTTCATACAGGCAGGGGGTAAATTCAAAAGCCGTTAAATGCCGATAATGACCTAAACGTTTCTTGTCTGCACGACTGGAAGTTTTGATATTTGAGCAATTTTGTTTCTTTCTTGAGTTTCTATAACTAAGCTAATTAAAAACCTGACCACCTTGGTGTTCAAATGCCTGTATTTCATGAGACCATTAAGTAAACATGCCGTCCTGCTTCTCTGGTGAACAGGAAGTTCAAGGAAGTAACGTGCTCTGTTATAATAATTTTTAAATCTGAAAGACAAATGACTATCTGGTAATATGGTCATACAAGTTACACGTCAACTCCCTGTTTTGGGATCCAGGATAATAAGCATTCTGTTTTCACAACAAGAACTTTAAGACACAGTTGAAGGTCCTGTTCTCAGTGACCTAAAAAAAGCTAATCAACATCTCCTTTCCTGGCCTTTTCACAAAGCATTCCCGAAGGTAATCATCCGTACTTTTTTCTCTAATGGTGTTTATTCATTTCTTGCGCCTAGCAGTGTCTGCACAGGCGCCGTGATAGACAGCTGGCTGTTGGAAGAATAAAAGCAGGACTCTGCCCCCACCCTGAGGTTAACTTTCCCTAGTTGTAGTTGCTCAAATCCAGAATATTAAAAGGAAAATTCTAGAAATAAGAGGTCATAGGTCTTAACTAGGCCTTATGAAAGCTCTACTGTGCTCTTTTATTCTTAGTGACCTTTGCCTCTTACTGTGCCTAATTTACAAACTAAATTTTATTCTAGATAGATGGATAGATGTGTATCTTTGTAAAAACACACACAGTAGGCACGCATGGGGTTTGGCACTGTCCGAGACTGTAAGCATCCCTGGCGGTGCTGGAATGCCTCTCCAGGGAAGTTTCCGGGTGTTCTGTCCTTTCTGTCCCATTGCTTAACCTCACGGCAGGGCCGACTGCTGCAGGAGGGGCTCAGGGTTGAGACTGTCTGGCTCCCTTAGCGTCTTGGGGCGAGCCGGGCTCAGAATACAAAACTACGAACTGGGATGCAGCTTGGAGTGCGGGCTCCGGGTTTAGCATTCGTCACTGAAGAAGGAAGAAGGGCACCCGCACAGGAGCTCCACTCCGGCAAGCCATCTTGTCACCTAGCTTCTGCGCCACTCAGACACTCAGAGCTGCCCACTCCTCCCCTAATCACAGGGCTTGGGGAGAGAGAGAGATGCCGAGGCTGCCCTGCCTGGGCATCAAGGGTCGGCAAGGGCCCTGCCCGCTCATTAGCAGAAGAAGCCAGACTCCCCCCTGTCACCTCTTCCTGTTTGAAAGCCACCATCCTGTACTTACTGTAACTAGGACAAGGTGGCGCTCACATTGGCTTCTTGAGGCAAAACAAAGCCTCCAAGTGGTCACCACGAACGTGTTCGCTGTCAGGTAAGCCAAAGCACTCCAGGAGGAAATTCAAAAGTACGAAAGCAGCGGTGCTTTCTTCCTATTGTTTGAAAAATCATGCAATGCAAAAGTGATTTGCTAATTACAAGAGGCCTTGCAGTTTTTCTGCAAGTTCTCCTACTGTTCTTTTCAGACATAATTCAAATAAATCTACCAAAATATTTACTTTTCACCTTTCATCTAAGAAGCATCCTGCAAGATACTTTTAAAGCAGTGCGCTTGGATTTTATTCACGCCTTCTAATTCCTGGGGCCGGGCGTCGCTACCACTCAAACAGCCTCTGCTTCATTTTTTATGTCCTCACTAAACGCTTAATCTCCACCCTGGGACAGATGCTGATTTAGATGTGGACATATGGAGACAAACGAGACGTAACCTGTTTCCGAGGATCTCATATCCAACAGAGGTTCAGGAAAGAGACGATAATGTGGTAAATGATCTCCCAAGTCTATTTACTGAAACCAATTTCTTGAAGGTGAGGACCTTGTGAAGGTGATAGATCTAGGCTCACGGGCCGCACGGTGACAACCCTGCTGGCATAGTCCTGATGCAGCGCAGGAATCCCGTGCTGTAGGGCCTGTAGTGTAAAGCTCCTCAGGTTTCTCTCTCTTCCAACACAGCCACCAGTATTCCATCCTGGGCTGTAACCGTTTCTGTACCTAGTTCGTCTCTCTTCCAAACGCCTCACCGCAAAACACCATGGATGAATTATTTTGTAGTTTCACTCTCTTAATATCTCATACTATGGATTAAATTTCATCATATGAACCATTCAAACCATGTCTAAACTACAGCATAGGGTAAATGCTTAGCATGCAATAGCAGAGAAGGAGCTACTATTTTAATTTGGGAAGACTGGTAAAACCTTCAATGAGAATATGAGATTTGTATAGCGTCTTCCAGTGTGGTCTGCTGTGTAAGAGGCAGACGGAACAGACTGAGTATCCTAGGCAGACAAATTAGGCTTAAAAACAGTAGAACAAGGGCCAGCTGGGTAGCTCAGTAGATTAAAGTGCCTGCTTAGGCAGAGTGCAGCAGCCAGGATTCCATCCCCATCCAGCCATGCCAGCCCTGTCCCCAGGGCAGGCTGAGTTGACCATGGAGACTGGGTGTGGTGGCATGCGTTGGTAATCCCAGCACTTGGGAGGCTGAAAACAGGAGAATCACTAAGAGTCAGATCCCAGCAACCATTGTTGAATTCCTATTACTTTGTTTAATGAAATTTTGTATTGTTTCTAATTTTTTAAGTATATCGTATTCTTTAAAAAATAAAAAGAGAAAGACAAAATAATAGGGCATGTTAAGGAACTCCAAATGGTCTATAATTGGAGTGTCAGGAGGGACCCCTCAGTCTTCTCTCTGTGAACCTAAAAGCACTAAGGGATGTCTGCCTCTTGCTCTCAGAATCCCTCAGGTCATAAGAATTAAAGGCTATCTGGATTCTCACTTAGGAATTCAGTGCCAGGTGAGAGATGTTCTAAGGCAGTGGTAGGAGAGGCCATGGCAGCATGGCTCTGCAGCCTGGAAAGTCACAACATTGTCTCACTGCGTGGTGCTTCTCAGCCTCCTAGCTAAGGTCAAGGGCCTGTGGGTCTGTAACCCCAAGCCCTGGTGGCAAGGTGCCATAGCAGCCATCATATGGCAATGGCTGGAGATATGTTCAGAGTGTCACTAGGCCTTGCTGAGCAAGCAAACGGCCACCAGGAGGTGAGGGCACTGGGCAGTGGCTGGTGGGCCCAGGACGCAGGGAGCACACCCTGGGAAACAGCTTTTGGTAATTAGTGATTCGCTTGGTTATTTGTGTTCTGCCAGCTCAGGTATTAGGAGTCCAAGTGGAAAGCTCAGGTAAGGCATTTAAATTACTGCTCTAATATTGCACAAATCAGTGTGAGATAAAAGAACAAGAATAAATTTGGAAACTAGCACCCCGCATGTGGTACTTGAAGTTCAGATCGGTAGATCGCATTGGCAAAGTTCTGTCCCTTACGGGGGCTGGTGACGGTGGTCATCTATAGAGCATTCACAGAACCCAGTGGAATTCTGTCCTTTAAAGATAATTTCTAGAGGAAATTGAGAAGTAGTCTAAGAAGTAGCAGGAAATCAGAGGGGCGAATGAATTAAGATAATCTAGTAATCTCCATTAAAATATAAGCAATAATATTTACATTGTATAGCATTCAGTTTATGAAATTCTTTTTCTTTTATCTGTTTATGTGTTTGGTGCAGGGTCTCGCTATGCAGCTCAGATTCTTAGTGATCCTCCTGGCTTGGCTTCCCCTTGCACTGAGATTGCAGGTGTTGTCACCACACCCTGTTTTGGTGGCCGGCACCTTGTGCCTGTGGCTCAGGAATCCTTGAGTTCGTCAGGCAGTGCTTAGGCCGCCAAGCTATCTCCCCAGTCCATTGTATGAAATTTTTGTCAGCAGCTTTATTTCCCTGGATCCTCCCAAGAGACTTGTGAGACTAACAGTATTGAATCCCATTTTCCAGATAAAAGGACCAGGATGTTTCATGATTTTTTTTTTTTTTTCTAACTTCACACACGCAGAGACAAACTCAGGCTGATGGCTCCAAACTGTGGGCTTCTACTAGGGCTGGGGACTCGTGCAGCCACACCAGCCTCTGGTGAGCCTAGTGATATGGTAGACCCCCAAAGTCCCCAAGGAAGCACCTTTGAATAGCAACAAGAGATCCTCAAGGCTTAGGACTGTGCTTCTTTCAGAAAGTTCTGAGGCTCTGATGTTCCATGGCTTTGGGCCAGCGAGCCCTTCACTATGCCAGATTCACATGCTTATCTTGGTCCTAGCTTTGTAGTGCATTCGTGTCATGTCTAAGGGGCCGACTGAGCTAGATTGTCTTATTATATTAGATCTCAGTATTTCAGCACTAAAATCAAATTATGACATTACATTCTCAAGAGAAGACAAAAATAAATAAATAAATAAATGAGCGGACTTTTCTGAAAATTAGTATTTCTGCCATATTTCTCCCTAAATATGTATTGGTTGCTATATCATTAAAAACTAAAGCAACTTGTATAGATAGCTGGTCAAGCTTTGAGGTGCCCTCTTGGATTTGCTCCTTCTAAGAAAATTCTCCCTCCAGTGAAGGCAGTCTGTCTTTCTTTTTAACTTCCATGTGTGTCAGTCCTCATTCTCTTTTCTGGAACAACAGTGAACCAGTGCTCTGCCTCTTCCATATAATATAATTTCCTGAGTTTATAGTCAATAATCTCATCCCCCAGGCCTTTTCTTCCAAGCTAAATGAATATTTAACCATTCCATCATCAAAAATTTAATTTGCTCTCCTTTTAAAGCGAAAATGAAGTCCAGTAAGTAAGAATATTCAAATGAAAAGCTTAATAACCACAATTTTAAAAATATAAAAAGCCTAAACCATTGCTACTTAGCTCCAGTGGAAATATTTAGAATAAAGATTTATGGTATGCCCCGATTTTAATTGGACAACTGAGTGCCATTCTGCTTTGGAGCATATTTTTAAATCCCTGAGAATTTCTTGAATTGCAAAGAGAATATATGCATAATCAGCTCATTTTCCTTTGAGGTCCCTACCATTATAAGCAAAGAATGTGTCTCGCAATTCCTTTACTTAAATTATAAACTTCATTAATATGCAGGAAAACAACCCAGTTCAAAAATTTGTCTCTTTATACTTAATTCTCCAGTGTCAGAGATTTTTCAGCTACTGGGTCGTTAAAGGAAAAAGTCTTCTTTTTTAGAAATACAGGCTATTTAGGCAAAATACGAGGTAATTAAGAAATGAAATACTTTTCTCTTTGACTTAACTTGGTTGGTACAGGAAGCTATATCCTGGCTACATCGTTATGTGCACTGGAATCAGGAAAACCCTCAGCCTTCTTGGCTGACTCGTGGAGCCTAGTTCTTTCTCCCAGGTCAGTGTTTGGCATCTTCTGACCATGACCTTGCTGGGCTTTGTGTTCGTAGGATCAGAGGCAATTCCTAAAACATGCAAAGATTGTTGACTGATCATCAGCACTGAAAAAGTTTTGTGGTTTTATCTGTAATGATTTAGTAAAGAGGTAATTCCAAGGCAAGTGTGAAGACATGCACGTGTGCTAGCACTTGGAGGCTGAGGCATGAGGGGGACTTGAGAGGGAAAAAGGGTGGGAAAGAGAGGGAACTGATAGAGAGAGAGAGACTGAGAGGGCAGAGGGAGACAGAGAGAGG
>PVKN010032866.1:0-12161 GCA_004027915.1 Capromys pilorides
TGGAAAATAGAATAGGTAGAAATGTTCAAGTCACTGGCGAAGGCAAGATTTTATGAGCAAAACCCAACTGTACAGGAAATATCTCCAATCGTCAACGACCTTGATCTCTTACTAAAAAGGGGCAGGTGAAGAAAGGAGCCCCCAGGGGTTCCGCCCGATCTTCCTGGTTGGGACGTCCAGACTCCGACCAGGGCTGCTCCAGACCCTCCAGGCCCCTCCTCTCCCGAGTCAGGGAGCCCCGGGCCAGCCGGCCTGCAGGAAAGCCAGCTCTCAGGGAGCGCGGGTGTGAGCGTGGCCACGCAGAGCACGCATGCGCCTTCGCACGCACACGTCACGCACGCACGCCGCAGTTCCCTGCCTTGGCACCCTGGCCTCGCACCCCGCACTCAGCCGCTCTTCGCTGCCAGTCCCAGCATCCAGCCACTCAAATCCGGTCCACTCACTGCAGGACACTGATCTGCCTCACTACCCCCGCGCGAAGATGCGCCCGCACAATCCCTGTCAGCACCTGGGACGCCTTCACTCACGCACACCTAGCGTCACCCCTACTGCGACTCCTAACACGCTTGTTTTCACACACACGCACACACACACACACGCTCAATTCTCCCGCCCTACACCCACGCATGCGCACAACCTCACTCAGGCAGACTCGCGCAGGCTCATTTGTCGCCGAGAGGCCAACGCGCCGGTGGTTCACATTAGAGACAGGTTAGCCGGGAAGGAGAAACCCAGACCCGCAGAGGAAGGGAATGGCTTAGGCTCCCGGTGCAGTGGAGGAGGGCGCTGGGGAGCTGCGGGTTCCCAGCGCTCCGCAGCCCCGTGCCCGGGCCAGCCCGGCCGCTCGGCTTCTCCTCCTCAGGCATCGCGGGCGGCCGAGGGCGGCCTGGCCTGGGCCACGCAGCGCGGATTCCTGCCTCTAGAACCCCTTTCGGCCGGACACAGACACTCATAGTGCGGGTTTGGGATTGGGGTCACGGGTGCAGAAGGGACTCAAACTTTGGTTCGGTTCCTGTCACTGGTGCTTCAAAGGTAGGTGGCCTTGGATGAGTCGCTCAGTATCTCAGAGCCTGCGTTTTCCTGTAAAAAGTGGTATCATTCCACCAACGGAAATCGCGCTTTCACTGGACTTCAGCTTGAGCCCCATGTGCTGGCGCACACTGGTAAATAAACAGAACTGCCTATTCTGCCCAGCTGCAGTTTGCAGTGAACTGGGAGAGGTACCTAGACAGCAACCAAATAAACAGATGTAGAGACCTTTGAAGAAAAAGAGATACTGCTTTCATCTGATCCAGGTGTCTCCAGAGCTTTATTATATTCTGGGTCTATTGAATAAAAACAATCCTAATCCCTATGCACTTCTTAATCCTTTTGTGTGCCTCTTGTTTCCTATGAACCACATCAGCCTGGTCCTTGGAACTGTGAATAGATAGGAAAAGCACACTAACCAGGGAGTGGACCAAAAACAAACGAGTAAATTGTAACAGTACCTCCCTCCCAGAGTCACTGTGAAAAAAAAAAAAAAAGCATGTCACAGTTTCAATCCATGATACAGTAGGCGGCTAATACATGGCAGGTGCTATTAGGAGAGGGTATATAGTCTACTACAAGGCATCAGGCCTCTGTGGCAGGTCTGCCATCACTAGGCATGACCTTGGGTAGCTCTCTGACCTTCAGTAAGACCAATCTGCTCCACAAAAAAGCCATAATGGGCGGATTAAATGAGGTCATGCAGGCAAGGCTCCTGGGTCAAGGCCTGGCATACACACAATGGCTATGTGGACTGTTATACACCAGAATGGTTTCTTTCCCCCTCTGAGAAGCAGGCGGGTGTGCATGAAAGCTGGGGGATTCTTGCAGCCACTGAAATGTTTTGAAATTCAGGACACAGGACCTGGTGAACATGACCAGGACAGGAGAGCCTTTGGCTGGGTGGAGAAGGGAAAGTGGTGAGGTCCCCCTGGCAGGTGAGGTTGTTGGGGCTGACAGACAAAAGTATGACAAGAAGCCAAAGGCTAAAAAGTCCATGTGCTGGGTGCCTTCAGAGCACCAGCACCAGCTGTGTAGGAGCCACTGAGTTGCAACAAGTCAGCCTAGGAAGGGTGCTCAGGGACTCAGAAATAATGAGGTGGCAACTCCAGCTCCCAGGTGCCCCATTGCCAAGCCCAGGGACTCTCTAATACCTCAGTCCCAAACCTAAAGAGCCCATGTAACTGCAGGTCCCAAATGGTGATGATGGTAATGATGGTGATGGTAATGAAGAGATGTTGGGAGCCCTTACCAGGCACCAGGCCCCGTGGTAGGTAGTCTTTATTCACAGTGGCCTTTTTCCTACTTCACAGACGTGGAAACTGAAATTCTTCGTCCATTCTCCGTGGCCTCCTTTCAGTTTTTGCAATTGACCAAGAGAAACTTCACTGGGTTCTTGTGCATGCCCTTTCAGTGGCCTGAAACACAGTCCCTATCCCCGTTTCCAGACCAACTTTTGCTCATCCTGTAGGTGTCCCTTTAAATGTCTGTAGTTGGGCCTGGGGAGATAGCTCTGTGGCACAGGTGCCTGCCTGGCAAGTGCAAGCTTCTGAGTTCAAACCTAGAACCCTGGTCCTGTAAAATAAATAAATAAATGTCCCTGGTGGCTTCCACTTCATCAGTTCCCAGACCCCCTTGGGCTTTTCTTTCACATTCCCATGACTTTGTATAAAACCTCACCAGCTCCAAACTGATATGTTGATTCTTTCAACATCCTGGAAACTCCCAGGGGTGGATCTTGTGCTAGGGAATTCCCTGGCAGCCCTGGCACAGACCCTGGTGTACAGTCGGTGCTTAATATGCCCTTCTAACTATCAAGTGTCTGCCTGAGGCTCTAGACATTAAATTAACCTCTTCAAATTCCAGGAGGGGGGGTAGTGGTAAGGGAGATTTATCAGCCCTTTTTCAGTCCTTACTTACTCTGGTCTTGCATCAATCATTAAATCAAAGTCTCTAGAGAGCACTTATTGGCATACAGTGTTTATTAAAGCTTTCCAGGTAATATTTGTAGATGACCAAGCTTGAAAACAAGAAAAGCTGGATGCTAAACTCTATGTGTGTGTGTGTGTGTTGCCAGGGATCAAACTCAGGACCTCCCTGGCCCCTGAATGCTAAACTTGATTAAGGCTCACTTTCATTTTGATAAAACTAGGGGCTGGAGAGGCAGCTCAGTAGAATAAATGCTAGCCTGGCAAGTGCAGAGTCCTGAGTTCAATCCCTGGCTCCACTAAATAAATAAATAAATGAAATTATAAATAAAATAAATAAGTAAAATTTTGGTAAAACTAAGAACAAAACCTGTCTTTTTTTTTCTTTTTCTTTTTCTTTTTCTTTTTTTTTCTTTCTTCTTGGAACGGGGGATTGAACTCAGGCCCTTTTGCTTGCAACAAAACCTGTCTTAATCTCTGATTAAGCAACTATTTCTGTCCAATGCTTGCATTATATTTAAGCCAAGGGAAGTCAGGAATTTTTAAGCTGTGAATAACTCAACCCTTTCCTTCCCTTCTTCTCCCTCTCACTAAACAAACAAACAACAACAACAAAAAAACCTTCCTTGAAAAAAGGAGTAAAAAGTGGTAAGCGCTAGGGGAATTGGAGAGAGAAGGAGGGAGGTGGAGCATTTGCTTCAATTATCTGGATAATTGTTCCCACCTCAGGCCATTGTTGCTGAAATAAGACAATATTCTATTGGATACTGTCTTAGCCTTTTCAGATGGGCTTCCCGCGGTGCCTAGCACACGAGGAGCACAGAGTAGGCACCCAATAAATTTTACTCTCATGACAGAGGAGAGCTTTGAGGTGGGAGAGGCTTGGCTGGTTAGGCTGGAGTATCTGGGGGTGGGCAGATAATTAAGGTGAAGTGGGGAGCAGAGGGGCTGTATGGTGAGCAGTCTGTGCCACCAGAATTCTGTTCTGAGGGCCAAGAGACCGGGAGACTGGGCTTTCCTTGAAATTCTGAGCCAAACTCCTCACTCCTTTCTTAGAAGGACCACTCCCTCCCCTTCTCAGAGGGCTGAATTGAACTCTTGCAACTGTGGTGAACACAAAGGCGAATTCAGGTTCTCAAAGGCCCATCCGCTCTGAATAAACACTAGGCAGAAGCAAGATCATTTTGGGTGGGTGGTGCATAAGCACAGGGCCTGCAGCACGTTGCCTCTCTGGAAGGCTATGATGGGATCTGCATTAAAAGCAACAGTATTGGGGCTGCTGACGGCAGCGGAGGGCGGGCGCCTGAGCGCCGCATTGCTCAGCTGGCGCAGGAATGTGGGGACTAACTCCCCATTGCCCGCTTTCATCTGACCCCAGCTTTTCAAGAGGAGTTTCGTTTCTCTATGAGTGTGTGCTTGCTAATTGCACCCTAGGCTGTAATGAGATTCTTTTTACTCTCCCAAGCTCGCTTGCAGGTTATAGCGTTATCTGGGGACCCACGTTTTCCACTCTGGCTACACGTCCCTTGAACAATTGCCTCTCCAGAGCCTGAAAGGAAAGCAAGCGCCCCGATTCTGCTGAATGCACGTCTCAGTTCATCCAGGGCTGGCGGGCTTTTGATGCTCACAGTACAAGTTACGCCCAGAGAGTGTCTCTTTGGTCAGATCGACAACGCTTGGCTTCACGTTTGCAAGTTAAACGGGCAGAAACCGGGCTGAAACTCCCACGCCAGAAACCGGGGACATTTCCCTCCGCCCTGCCCTGAGCAGAGCTAGGGAATGGGTCTGGGCAGGGGAGGAACGAAGGGAGGGGTGGTAAGGAGGAGCGGTAGAGGGAGTCTTGATTCTTAGTGGCCGTAAGGAGGGGGGCATTTTCTCTGGCATTTCTTTCTCATTTTTATTTTTTTTTTTTCCCACTTTGCTTTGTTGACAGCGTTACCCAAACAAAAAAATAAAATGAGAGCATTTTCTCCTTGTCTTTACCTAGGTAGCTGTTTTCTTGTAGTCCTTGAAAATGTGACTCCTTCATAAAATCAAAATTTATGATTATTCAAATGTTGGGGACTCTGAAAAGAGAGGAAGAAAGAGAGAAAATTAATATTGCAGCTGTTCTTCTCTGATTAATGAGAGATAATTGCTCATGAAAAGTCACCCCTGTGGCATTTTGTTGTCTCCTGGATCTTTGTTCTTTTCCACTATTATTGAGGACTTTTTTGAAGACTAAGCGGTTCTTTTCAATTTTGGGGTATTCAGAAAGGGTTGCCTGGTTACAGAGAATGGGGAAATCTCGGGCTATATCGGGTAGGATGTGCCACAGACAGCAATATCACAATGCCACTCGGAGAAAAGGATGGATACAAGTTAACGATGCGCTTTCAATAAAACATTCATAGACTTGTTCACGCTTTGATAATGACCTCATTAAAGGGAGCTGGGGGCAAGTAAGTCCTGTCTCCTGTTTGTGTTCTGCTAACAAAACCCAGCTTTGAGATCATTCATCGCTTTGGAAACTAATATGAAATCAATGTAAGAGGAGCAAATAAATCCGAGGCAGCTCGGCCAACTCCTGGGCTGTCCTGCCCTGCTCGCGGCCTCCGTTTGGAGCAGGAGAACATGTGGGGAAACGCTGAAACCGACAGGGAAAATAAGAATGGATGGAAAGGAGAGAGCACTTTGGGGCGGGGGTGAGGGGTGGCAAAGATAGCCTGAAAAGGTGGTTACGCACATCAGCCCCAGCGGAACTCTGGGGCCTGTTGAATAAGCAATGCTAAGTCTCCATCCACCTCCCACATCCTCAGAAAGGAAATGGGAAGAAATAGAAGTGTGAGCCAGAAAGGTGCACCACAGGTCAGATTCCATCCCAGAAGAGGGACAAAGTGAAACCTAGAACCAAGAAGGAAACGGCTATGCCAGCTCCAGACTGAAGCATCCAGGGGCAAGGGGGCAGGGGCTATTGAACTTTTTAGAGTTGCTTTTTTTTTTTTTTTTAAAGTTTATTTTATTTTTTAAACCTCACTTATTTATTTGTGTTCTGGCCGGCTCAGCCTGCCCTGGGGGTGGGGTGGGGCTGGCGCAGCATGTGGTGCCGGAGATCGAACCACAGTCCCTGCAGTTGCCTAAGCAGGCACTTTAGACCACTGAGCCATCTGGCCGGCCCCTAGAATTGCTTTGATTTTTTTTTTTTTTTTAAGTTAAAAGTAGGATGGGGGTGGACTTGCTTGGAGGAGGTAGTGGGGACAATTTGTTACCTTTACATTTGTGACACTGCCTTGCACTCAAAGACAAAACTATCTTCCACCATCCTGAAGAGAGGGAAGAAATCAAAGGATTTACCCCTCCCGTTAGAAAGAACTAATTTTCTCCTTGAATTATGAAAGTAATGGCTTAGGTAACAGCCTGTACTCTGTACCCAACTGCTTAATACCAAATAAATCCTTCCACGTGGCTCCCCGAGTCGTGGCAATTAGAGCTCATTATAGGCTCATAAGAGCTCTCATTTTGGGGATTACTTAATGGACGATGAAATTTTATCAGACAGAATCACTGAGAAATAAAATTGTGCAGCCGTGCAAGCCATGTGGGCACACGCCGATGGTCTGCCATTCTCCTCTCTGAAGGCTGAGCACAGGGTACCCCTCTGCTCTGAGCAGCTTGGGGTCATGTTCCCTAGGGAATGGTCGGCCTGGACAGGGCCAGTGGGCAGTATTGTCCAGGGCCAGGAAGTAGTACACTCATGTGGGCGGGGGCAGTTAGGACTGGCTTCTGAAGATTGGGCTAGATTCAAGGAAGGAAAGAAGAGAAAGGTAAGGCACAGAAATCATAAAAGGACTCTAGAAAAGAGAGTAGGGACTATATAGGGGACACAATCCCAAAACACTTGCTCTTGGGGCGCCCAACCAATTAACCAAGCACCCTATGAGCAAGTTTCTCAGTCTTGATCTGCCCCAATTGCTCAGGAAGCAGCTGCAACCCTTGCAGCCTCCTTGAAAAAAAAAAGCCACTCCAATTCTGGGGCCTTCACCTTCCTCAATGTTTCTTGGCGCTGGAAACTGGATATTTGCATAGACGTAAATTGAAGGAGATACACAGGTCTCCTACATAATTAAGATTCCCTCTAAGCAAAGAGTCTGTACACAAGCACAATTTGTAGCACATTAGCAGAGGAGCACCCTCAAACCTCTGGGAATACTGTAACACAAGTGTCACCCTCAAATAAACTGGATAACCTACCTAATCCAGAGAAAGAAGGGACCAAGCTATTACGCTCAAAAAATCGATGGAAAGGAAGATCTATTCATTATCTGAACAATTTAGGCCTTTTAAAAAATACCTTGTTATAAAGTCTCTCTCAGTTACCAAACTCCTAATCTTATTCCAGTCATGGGAAGGGTTTCCAGGACTGTCTGGATGTTGCTATCCCAAGGAAGTCGGGCTACCCTGGGCTGGGCAGGCTGGGGCGAGGCTGACTCTCTGAAGGTTGCAGCAGCCAACCTTGTGGTACAAAAGTAGTTACAGCTGAGCTGCCCCACATTAAGCCCTGAGACTCCTTAATTGTTGTCACAAGATGTTGGATTAGCACATTTCTGGAATAGCTGTCTGTTTACACTCTGGAGACCCACCGTCCACTAACCATTTTCTAATTGAATTCTAATCACATTCAAATAGCTCAATAACCAGCCTCAGCTGCAATTCATAAAACTTTAATTGCCATCCATAAATCCTGGGCTCCCCAGAGCGGGGCGTCTCTACAACCCAATTACACTTCTCCAGCAGACGAGCGACACAGAGATAGGAAGGGAAGGCAGAGAGAAGCTGAAGAGACAGAAGCAGCCTCCAGCCAGTGCTGGTCTCCTGCTTTGGGACACTTTGTTGCCTCAAGAGATCCAAGTTTTCAGCACCCTCATGAACGCAGGCCTGAAAGTAGCCATTCTGGGAGCAGCACCCCACTTGGAGCTGTTGCTCAGCCTCACTTTTCTGCAGGAGTAGAGAAGAGACAGCTGCCACCTCTGTTGCATCTTTCCCAAAGGCCCAGAGCCCCAGCCCTGGCAGCCACACTGCGCTCTCTCTAGCTGGGGGCACACAACTCTTCCACAGACATCACCAAGACAGATTTCCTTTACCACTTCTTCCAACCAGAAGCAGGACTCAGCGAGTGACTGCCTGCATCCCTTCATCTTTTTCAGGGTTTGGGGGTGCAGTAGGACAGTGCCCCTGGTTACCCTTGTCAGCTGCTCAGGTTCTTTGCAAAGAAAAGGAACTGATCGCTAGACTTGAGCAAAGCCTTCCCTCAACTTGCAACCAGCAACTTGCAACCCAAAGGCAGTGTCTGTCTCTCTGTCTGTCTGTCTCTCTGTCTATCTCTCCCCCTTTCTCCTTCCCTCTTTCCCTCCCTCCTTCTTTCCCCTCTCCCTCCCAGGGGGAGCTACCTATTACAGAATTGCCTATTACAACGGTCCCCAGGCACTTTAACTCTTTTCACGCTTAAAATGAAACTTTTGGTGGCTTCTTGGGCGAAAGCCTCACTGTTACTTGCTGAGTCCATCATGAACGAACCACCTGCATTGGTGTTGGCTAAGTCCAAAAGCTGGGAGATGAGAAGAGCTGTGACCCTGGCCTTAGCCGCTTTCACGGCTACAGCGCGGCCAGACTGCCGGCCGCACACCCTGCTCCAGAGCGTAGGCCTCATAATCCACTGCACCACCGCCACCCCTGGCACCGAGGCCCTGGGAGCGCTGTGCACCCCACCTGGTGCGCCTGTGCCAGGGCGCGGGACGAGCTGCGCCCGGCCCTAGCCTAGGGACGAGGTAGATACTGGGGCTGAGTTGCGATTTCTCGGGAAAGCATGGAGAAGGGGGGTGGGGGCAGCCTCCCTGGGAAATTAACAAAACCTACACTTCGCAAAGTCCCCCTCCCTCTCCCCCGCGCTCTTCCCTGCCGCGCGCCCGCCCTCTCCGGCGCTCTGTGGAGACGCGGGCAGCCTATCCCGAGTGTGGGGAGCTGCGGAGCAGCCGGAGCGGAGCGCGATTCCGCAGCATCACGTGCCGGAGTGGGGGCTATAAAATCCCCGAGCCGGGGCGCCGGGCGGGGGACGTGAGGACCAGCCCTCTCCTGGGACCCCTTTGTTCGCCGCCCAGACGCCGACACCTCCGCGTCCCCCAGGGCTGGACGGCCTGCTCCCGTGGAGCTCCGGGGAACGAGGTCGGGACGTAGCGGGGAGGGCGCCGCGGCCCTCGTCCGGCCGACATGTCGCGCTCCTTCTATGTCGACTCGCTCATCATCAAGGACTCCTCCCGGCCCGCGCCCGCGCTGCCGGAGCCGCACCCGGGGCCGGATTTTTTCATCCCGCTGGGAATGCCATCCCCGCTGGTGATGTCGGTGCCCGGGCCCGGCTGCCCGTCCCGCAAAAGCGGCGCTTTCTGCGTGTGCCCGCTCTGCGTCACTTCGCACCTGCACTCCTCTCGCGCGCCCGCGGGTGCGGGTGGCGGGGGCACAGGGGCCGGGGGCGCAGGGGTCGCGGGCGGTGGGGTGGCGGGGGGCACCGGGACCTTGCCTCTGCTCAAGAGCCAGTTCTCTGCCGGCCCTGGCGACGCTCAGTTTTGCCCGCGGGTGAGCCACGCGCACCATCACCACCATCAGCCCCAGCAGCCCGGGGCGGCGGCGGCGGCGGCGGCCGCCTTGGGACACCCCCAGCACCACGCACCTGTCTGTGCTGCCACCACCTACAACGTGGCGGATCCGCGGAGATTCCACTGCCTCACCGTGGGTAGGGCGGCGTCCCCGGGCACCCGTGCGCTTCGCCTTTCCCCACTTAGGGGCAAACTTTCCACCTCCAGGGGAGGAAGTGGGAGCGCGGGGGAGGAGCAGGGAGGAAGGGAGGGAGGAGGGGCTTTTAGCGTAGCTGTCGCACCCTCTCCCCAAAGTGAGAGGTAGCTCGCCGACCTGTGCACGCGTGCAGGTGCACTTCGCGCTTTGTTGCGGGTCTGCCCCGCACAATCGGTGCTTTGGGACCTCGAGTGGGACTGCGGAGTAAATTCAGGTCACCTGGCTCGGATTTGGGGTGCGTGGGCCTGAACCAAAGTGTGACGTCCTGCGTCCGAGCTGACTCAAAGCGTTGCAGTGCTTTGGGATGAGGCTCAAGCCCCTGGGTTGGGCTCGAAGGGAGCAGATGAGGAGAGAGCGAGCGCACAGGCCGCTTTAACCCTCTGACCTCGAGATCGGGGCCTCAAGGCCAGAACTTGTTGGGGGCTCATCTTCCCTTCCTCGATTGGCGGTGTGACTTTGCCACGAGGTGGGAAAGAGTAAGGATAGATACAGGCGTTAGGTTGGCTGGAAACTTGAGATGGGTCCTTCGACGGTAATGGTAGCGGGCTGGGTGCCCCGCCCGAGCACTCACCTCTACCTCTCTCGGTTCATCTCTCTCTCTCTCTCTCTCTCTCTCTCTCTCTCTCTCTCTCTCTCTCTCTCTGTCCCCAGGTGGTTCCGATGCCGCCCAAGTGTCCAATGGCAAGAGAATGAGAACAGCGTTCACTAGCACGCAGCTCTTGGAGCTGGAGCGGGAATTCTCTTCCAACATGTACCTGTCTCGCCTTCGGAGGATCGAGATCGCTACCTACCTGAACCTGTCGGAGAAGCAGGTGAAAATCTGGTTTCAGAACCGCCGCGTGAAGCACAAGAAGGAGGGGAAGGGCACGCAGAGGACCGGCCACGCGGGCTGCAAATGCATCGGCAGCCAAGCACACTACGCACGCTCCGAGGACGAGGACTCCTTGTCGCCGGCATCCGCGAACGATGACAAGGAGATTTCGCCCTTATGAGGGCCTCACTCCCACTCCATCACACAGCGTGGGCCATCTAGGGGTCAAAGTCCCTTAGCCTCCATCGCACCTACTGAAGAAACTGGCGGACGTCCTGGGAAATTCAGAGCTGGGCCTAACCCTTCATCTCTTCTTCTTAATCTTTTTATGTGGAGCTCCACCCGAAGTTATAGATAGTTTTTTTTTTTAAATGTAAATAATCTAGAATCCACCTCAGTCTTATGTAACAGGAAAAACAGGGTTGTTTTAAGTTTAACACTGTATGGGGTTTTTGAAAGCGCATGTCATTTCTCCACCTGTCTTTCAGAACGTGATGAGAGCATGAAATTTCTTCATTTTTTGATGTTATTTTGAAGTGAAATCACTGAAGTTGCAAACAATTTAGAAAACTAAATCTTATAGGTCTTGAATTCTGAAAATCTGTGTGGGGAGAATGTTAAATCCAAGTCGCTGGAAGTCCCTTTGTATGTGAATAGTTTTACATAAAATTTATATTTATATTTATTTAAATAAATAAAATGAAAATCAGGATTTTACATTTGTGCTTGTCTTCCTCCTCGAACATGTAGAGAAAGATATTTGTGGGAGAAAAACACCCATGGCCTTAAGGGAAAATGTGAACTGCAACTTGGGGACGTGAGAGTTTTGGTTGAGAGAGCCTGTGGCTTCAGAGGTTTTCCGTGTGACAGAAATTTCTGTCAGGAAGACACTGTTAGTTCTGATACCCCTCCTAGGTGCACCTGACCCTCAAGACAGGTGAATTCCTCACTGCAGACAGAAAAATATCCTCCAGTTAAAACAGCACAATGATGACAGACACTTTAGCAAGAAAAGTGAAAAAGTGCCTTACCTACTATTTATTTTCTTCTTGTTTCTCCTAGTGCTAAAACCTAAGTTCTGTGACAGAGTTTATGTCGTTGCAGTGAGTTTTGGCTTACAGCGACTCACCCAATAAGTCCCAAGCAAACAGGCGGAAATGCACAAGTGATACCACAGCTGACTAAAAAGGTTAATGATCCTGGGTTACCCTTGAAACTGAGGCAGAGAAAACTATTCTGTCTCAAGAGCTACAATTTCACTTTTCTAAAACAGCACAGAGATCCACTGAACTCTTGGGGTTTGTTTGTTGATCTCCTTAGTCCCTCACCTCCCACGGGATGAGGAGCGCTTAGCTCTTCCTCCAGCACCCTGGGCCCAGCAGCCTGGCCTAGGTTCAAAGGTGAGAAGTGACCAAGATGCAGAGTTAGGAGATCTGAGTCGCATCAACATCCATGGGAAGGTGAGATTTCTGATTACTTTCCATAAAGATGCCACCCAGTTAGTATTGCCACTCAGTCGTGCTGTCCACAACAGCACAACAGCACAACTGTGGTGGTGGTTTGATTTACTT
>PVKN010032867.1:0-12162 GCA_004027915.1 Capromys pilorides
CCCGTGGACCCATGTCACAGTGCTCGGTGGACTTGTGCCAGGGTGCATTCTATAACCGTGCCGAGGTGTCCCGTGGACCCATGTCACAGTGCTCGGTGGACTTGTGCCAGGGTGCATTCTATAACTGTGCCGAGGTGTCCCGTGGACCCATGTCACAGTGCTCGGTGGACTTGTGCCAAGGTGCATTCTATAACTGTGCCGAGGTGTCCCGTGGACCTGTGTCAAGGTGTAGTTGGTAACTGCTGTATAGTGTGAACCCATGCCATGGTACACCATGGACCTGTGCCACACTGTACTGTGGACCTGTGCCGTGGAACACAGGAATGTTGGACCCATGTGGTGCTCCACTGTGGAATTGTGCCAGTGTACACTGTGTGCCTGTGCTTGGTACACCTGAATTTGCGCCACGATGTACCATGGCTGTGTGCCAAGTGGTACCACAGCTCTGTGCTGAGGTTCACTGTGGACCTGTGCCGCGGTGCTCTGCATACCTGTACCATGATACACCAAGGACTCACACCGTGGTGCCCCGCGGCACAAAGCCATGGTGTCGCGGTGTAACGGTGTACTGTAGACTGGTGTTGCGGTGAATTGTGGACCTGTTCCACGGTGCACGGTGCACACATGCCATGGTACTCCATACACTTGCACCATGGACCCATATCACGGTGCATGGTGGACCTGTGCTGTGGTGCTCTGCATACCTGTACTGTGATACACCAAGCACTCACAGGGTGCCTCGCGGCACAAAACCACAGTGTCGCGGTGTAACGGTGTACCGTAGACTCGTGCTGCGGTGAATTGTGGACCTGTTCCATGGTGCGTGGTGTACTCATGGCATTGTACTCCATACACTTGCACCATGGTGTGCAATGATTCTGAGCCATGGTGCAACATGGACCCTTATCACAGTGCACGGTGTACCCGTCCTGCAGTGTGCAGCGTACCTGTGCCATGGTACATTTGGTTTGCACAGTGCACCAGACTCTGCCAAAGAGTACCATGGACCTGTGCCATACGGATTCATGTCGTGCTGCACCGTATGTCTGCAATAAAGTGCACCATGGACCTATGCTTAAATGCTGTGGAACTCTGCTGCGGTTCACCAGGAACCTGTGCCGCGGTGCGCCCCAAACCTGTGCCGCGGTGCGCCGCGAACCTGTGCCGCGGTGCGCCGCGAACCTGTGCCGCGGTGCGCCATGAATCTGTGCCGCGGTGCACCGTATGGCTGTGCCTAGATGCAGCGAGTACCCATGCAGTGATGCCTCATGCCCATGCCACGGCACATTGGTCGCCTATACCATGACCCATTCTATGCTTGTTCTATAGTACATTGCCTATCTGTATCACCACATATTATATATCTGTGCCAACCATGCCAACAACGTGGACCTAAAGTGAGCCATGGCCCAGTGATGTACTGTGCCAAGGGCCTGTACGGTAGCATGCCATACCATGCTATGGGCCTGTGCCATGTAGCATCATGGGCCCATGCTAAGTTGCACTGTACCTGTGTCACTATGCCGAGGTGCACCATACATTTGTACGGCGGTATGCCATACACCGGTGCCGCAGTGTACCGTGGATCTATGCCAGGGGTTTCTGGTGATGCTTTCTCAGCTCCCAGTCTAGTCCTGGTTTTCCCACCACCATTTGTGGTGTCTCGGTCCTTGGTTGCTATGTTCTGGTCCTTGTGCCAGGCACACAGTCTACAAGGGTTCTGGACCCGGAGCAGTCTTGGGTCGTGATTTTCTGCACGTCGCTTCACTGCTCTAGCAGGTCTTCTGAGCTTAATTCATTTGTCAGTAGTGGGGGGAGGGAGCCAGATTGCCACAGGCGGGCAATAAACCAGAGTTAAGGAAATGGCTCTGGCTGGCTTCTGATGGGCTTCCCCCCAGCACTTTCTGCTCCTGCATTGATTGGTAAATTCAACCCTAAACTACTCTTTAGAGCCTGCCTGCAGGTACTCTGCTCCTGTAAAGAGAGGAAATCCAGGTTTGAAAAGACCAACCTTGAACAGAATTACCTTTTGTCTTGCAAATAGCTCTGTGTGGTGGGCTTGAGTGCTGGGATTGCAAAAAGCCCCTGCAGAATGACCGACAGACCTGTCCTTTCAAAAGCCATCCTTTCTGGTTTCAGCTGTAGGGACTATAGGATGAAGTTTTGAAATCTATGTTGAATTCTGGCACTTGCCCCACAAAGCAGTGCTGAGCCCAGGGCTGGTGGCTAAAAATGAAAGCCTTTCACGCCCCAGACTCTAACCGGAGGACCGGCCTGTGAGTTTGTGAGCGTCTAGGTCCTTCGGGCCACGGCTCACCATTAGTTTTGGTTGTGGCACCATAACCCTGTGCCTGTGCTAAAATCTGCTTGGTTTTCTCCCTGCTCGTTCACTGCCAGGCCATGTGTTCAGACTCGATGTGCCAGGACTCGCTGGCATTTGCTCCGATCTCTAGTCCTTGGCATACAGTGGACATTCTCAAGTTGAGGGAACTGGTTTTTGCCAGAATGGTTTCCTCTCCCGCGCAGAATGCCCAGGGCCTGCTTGGTGCCTCTCCTGTCTGGGACGAGTGGCCCAGAACAGTAGCAGTGACCACCGCCTCCCGGGTGACCTTGGCAGGCTTCATCTTGACATCTCCTTAAAGTCTGTTTGTTTAAGATAAGTGAGATGGAAAATATCTGAATTCCAAGGACTTCCTCACTCCCATTGTTTGGCAAATATCTTTCTGTCACTGGCTAGAGCCTTGGGACTCATGAAACGACCCCCAACGCGGGCTGCTCTAAGAGTGACGCATGTACTCCTCTCTTCATTTTAGAGTGATGCATGCCATACTCCTGTTTTGACTTTACTATGGGAGTCCAGGAAATTGAATTTCAGGGTGCTTGCGGTTTGACAGCTGAAGCTTCACTCCAAGAAGTTAACCCACTGCCGAGTAGGGGTTCGCCGTTTGCCCCCGTTCCCCGCGGTACTGTTATCCAGCACTTGCCACTTGGCAGTGTGGCACCGCATCCCCTGCCCTGCCCTGCTCTTGGTTTCCCAGCCCTTCTTTACCTAGGGCAGCTCTCCGGACCACCATTCATCACAAGTCCCCATAATTACTGCGTCTCAGAGTCTCAGAGCTGTAGGGACCCATGGAGATGGAACAGTGCAAGTGCAAGTGCTGGTCTGGGGCAATGTCATGCACACTTGGGCAGTAGCTGAAATTCCATACTAGGCATTGCTCCAAACTTTGACTTAGAGAAACTGTCCCAGTATACCCACCTGGGGACCACAAAGATCCAGTTCTCCTGCTGCGAGGCTGCTTGGACACTTAATTCTTCTAGTTTTTGTGGACTTGGCCCAACCAGAGAGTGAATAATATTAGCTATCAGTTATAATAGATATATTAGTGATATTTATTATATTAGATATATTACATTAGATGTTAGTTATAAAACCAGCCAACAGAAAAACCCTTGCCTAGTATCATTGTATTGACCAAATAAAATAATTTTCATGCCGTTGTTTCTGCACATACTGTGAGTTGGATGAGCACTTTGATACCTGTTCCCCTTAGGGGCCACTATATCGTATAGGGGCTCCACTGGGTTTGCTCTGTACAGTTGATTGATGAACTCCGTTGTGCTGCTGAGGATTGAACCCACATCTCCAGCATAGTGGGCATGCAGTACTGGGCTACACCCCCACACAGTGCTGCTTCTTTACCTAGACGAAAACATTCTAGGGTTGAAAAGAGCCATCACCCCCAGCCTAGGATTGGGGCTGCCCCCCACCAAGCTCTGCTTGTTTTCCAAATGAGTCTCACTGGGGAAGACGCCCAGCCATTGTTTGAGCAGCTCTGGGAATAAGCCCTGTTGTCTCTTTTAGGTTGGAGGTCTGAGTGAGGAGACCTGGGGCACTCCGGATGTTTGGTGCTTGAAGCTTCATCTCCTTGGTTCCCAGGACAGGGTGGGTCACTGGGAAGCTTGAGAACCAGCCCGGTGTTTGGATGTTTGTGCCCCGGGCTCTAGTCAGGAACTATTAAAATTTGTACGTCAATGGGAAGTCCTTTTCCTGCTAGGCTGGGGGTTGCAAGTTGCCTGCGGCGGTCCCCCGGTCACCGGCAGCTCACCGGTTATCTGGGGTTGGCTGGCTGCCTATGGCCCGCCTGTTCCCTGGGTCCGCCATGGTCTGCTCATTACCTTCGGCTTGTGGTACCATGATTCCACGGTGCTCTCAGTGGCCACAGATCTGGACCCGTAGTTCCCAGCCATGAATATGGTTCTCTGTGATTCACTGCAATTTGTCTCTGTCATACCATGGTTCTGTGATTCTCAAACAACAGGTTGTCTATAGTCCTTGGGCAACTTCTTGATTATCTTTGTGAGTGGCAAGCTAGCAGGAAAGTGCCACAGGCCCCGAGTCTGTCACCTCCCCCACGTGCAAATCTCCATGTCAAGAGAAATTGAATCTTGTTGACTAGCCAGCCCTCTCCGAAGCTCTGGGTTCCTAGTGAAGGAGCCTCAGCCTCAGCCCAGGAAATCCCCCACCCCCAGAGTCTGGGGTCAGGATGGCACCATCACCACGGAGCTGGGAAGGGCTGGCAGAGTAGAGCCGGTGGCATGTGGGCATTGTGACACTGCTTGGACACAAGGCCGTGCTGGGCATGGTCTCACCCTTTACTCTGGACACATGATCATGCACACACAAGGACATGAAAGGGGACAGCTCGGCCCTGCAAGGTGGGTCATGGTTATCTTCCAAACCACCCATGCTTGGCGTTGTACCTCCTATCTTTCTGACCAGGGAGACTTCAGAGGTGGGCAGAGCTGAGGAGCCCACTGTGCACACTTGAAGTTTTCCCAACAGTGGTATCTCTTAGGGGCTGCCTGAGTGTGAAGAGTGTCCCCCCCACTTGCCCCATCTTCCTCTGCACTTTTATCTGCTTTGTGTCTCTGCCCTACACTTGCATGAAGGCAGGTGCTCAGGTCAGAGTGGGGACCTTTTCCTTTTGATCTCTAACCTCTGACTTTTACCAAGGAGGACTAGGGAACCCCAACTAGTAGGCTGCAGCCCCCACGCAGCTCCCCAATTCCCTGGGCTCCAACACAACATAGGGCTTCTTGTCTCTGTCCTCGAGCAGCCAAGGAGAAAAAGGCCTCCCTCCATCCCTCGATGGGGCCACGTGGGAGAGCAGAGAAGGAAAGCTTTGCTGGGAGGGTTTGATGGAAGTGAAAACAAGAAGGCAGCACTTGGTCAGAATCTTGGAAATTGGAATAAAAGCTGACATGCATGGGATATGACTCCTTCACACGCTGGGCTCCCAAGCCTATGGCGGGTTTTCTCGCGGGCCAGGGCAGGGATCAATCTGCTCAGCTGCAGAGGGCATGGCAGCAAACTCCCCAGGGAGGTGGGCTCGGGCCCTGGGGCTGCTTCCTGCTGGGCTGGCTCTGTCTCTTTAGGCAGGCGTATTCTCCAGTGCTTCCTTGGTCTGGTCTTGCAGTTCCCAAAGGCTGGAGCTGTGGTGGGGGAGGGAGAGGCCGTAGGCACAGCCTGGAGCCTGGGGGTGGCTTCAGGATCTCTGAGCCTCTGTGGGGGGTGGCACCTCCAGAGTCTGGCCCCAGCCTGCCCCCCAGCAGTGTGAGATCCTGGCCAGTCACACTCCTTCTCTAACAAACCGACAAGAGCTCTGGCGCGGGATGCAGGCGCCTGTGGCTGCTCCTTCTAGTACCCTGCGGAGGGGCTTTAGGCTATGTGTTAGCCAGTTCAGCTGTGGTACCCTGCTGTGGCTGGTGCCCTGTGGTGGCCAGTTGGCTGGCTGTCATGAGGCTGGCAATATCGCAGGTGGGGATCCACCAGCACCCCCGGAACTTGGTGTGTGCCTGTCCGGGCTGGTGGCCTTGTATCCTGCGGCTAGCGTTCTCTGTCCTGCGTGCACGCGTGCTGCCTCCCTGACTGGCGATCTGTCCACCATTAGGCCTTTCCTTACAGTTACTGAGGGACACTGAGCTTCAAAGCAAACCCCAGGTCCCCATGGGAACTCAGGTGTGATCCAGCCAGGGAACAGCCAGTGTTGGTGTTGTAGCACCCACTTCCTGGGCAAAGATGAGAGGCCGATGGGGCTCCTCCGGCCTGGATGTGAAGGGACACCTGCAGACTGCAGACCAGTCACACTCGGGCTTTCTTCAGAGTCCTTTGTCACAAACTCAGGTCAGTGTGCAGCAGTCTAGTGGGCTCTGGCCTTGCCACGGACAAAGGGCTGGGAGTACTGTGACTCCAACCAGACAGAGGAGAGTGCTTCTCATTGGCCAGATCCGTGCCTCAGTTGCCCTGCTGGTAAATCTGGCATGGTAAAAAGCACAGTTCTCAGGTGAAGGTGACGGCCAGGTTGCTCCGTGTTGTCCTCACACACTGAGCAGTCATTTCTGCGGGAACAATTTCTAGAGGAAATGGACACGCAGAGACTCAGGTCATTTAAGTGTTTGATCTCTACGGCCCACATGGCCAGGAGTTGCACCTCTTTGGACTGCAGATACAGCACAGGGGATGAGAGTAAATGTGGAATGTGCCCTAATAGTTTGGTAAAAGGACTCTTAAGAGATCAAAGTGGATTGGGGGCCTGCAGGGATATTCCGATAAGGGCCAAATCAAGCCAGTAACCTCTTTGCTCTCTGTTGTTGCCGCCGACAGAGCCCCCTGATCCTGGGAAACTGCAGCCCCACTGGTAGCTTCTGGTGAGAGGTGCTAGACAGTGGCCAGGCTGGTCAGCTAGGGGGCCTGAGCCTGAGCCCAGAGCACCTCAGCCTTGTCTCCCCAGGGCTGTGAATTGTGGGAAGGAGGGGTCACTGCTTCATTTCAAAGGGACTTGAGCTCACTTGTGAATTGATCACAGTTTAGCTCTGACCACCATGGGGGGCTGTGTGATCTCAGATCCCTGGAGCCAACACCTCTGCCTGGCCCGCCCGCCCGCCCGCCCGCCGACCTGCAGGATGCAGCCTGCAGGACCAGTTGGCTTGCGTGTGGAGGCTGCTCAAGCCCTGCTTCTGTGCATCTTGTTCTGAGCTGTGGACGGGGCCCTCATTTTCAGTGCATGGAGAGGCCACCATGGTTTCTGCCGGCAACTGAGTGCATTCCCCAGCATGAGGGGCTGCAGAGCCAGACAGCCGGCAGCGACCCTGGGGCCTCAGTGCTGCCACTGACTGCCTCCCTGACATTATTTCCCAGGTGGGAAGGGCACACACAGGACGGTGCCTGTCAGGCCAGCTTCCTAGACCCCAGAGCAGTTCTTTACCTTATGAGATGCTCAAAGATTTGGACTGAACCCTGGTAGGCCAGGAGAGACTGAGCTGCCTCGTACCTCCTAGGCATGACCCATAATCCTGTCACCCCCGTATCTTGGTCCATGTTGCCCACTGGGCCAGAGATGGCCATGCCAGGTGGTCAATGTGGCCACTGGGAGACAGGCACTTGCTGCACGTCTGGCTCTGTTGCTATGTTCTGGCTTTGTGCTCCAGGCCTAACCATGGATGGCATGCCGGCCACCTGCCACTGCCCAGCCTGGCCACAGACAGAGGCCCAGGCTTCCCTCAGGCCCTGGTTGGCCTGTTGGTCACTGTCCATGCTCCAGGAGGCCACGTTTCAGTACCAAGGGCCTACTAGGTGGGTAGGGAAGACCTTTTGACCCTAGTGGACGTGCTCTTCTCCTTTTGTCCTTCTATGGTGCCTTGGTTGGAATTCTGGCCTTGCCCATGCTAGACAAATGCCGCGTGAAGGAGGTACACTCCAGCCTCCCTTTTCCGCTTGGTGACAACACCGGAAAGCCGTCTGCGTGGTCTCACCAATGTGTACTTTGTCGCCGTGGTCCCTTTGTCCCTTCCATCATCTCCCTGTCCCCACCCTTAGCCTGTTTCCTTTCCAGCCTTCTGGGAGAGGGAAGCTTGTAAAGGCTCTTGGCCTTTACAAGCCACTTCCTGACCTCCTGGTGGGGCCCTGGAGCACCCGTCTACTTGGGAGTCCGCAGGTGGGGACCCTGGCATGGTGTGTGGAGCACCCCCAAGTCAGGCCCGGGTCTTTGTGGGCTTGGAAAGGCCTGAGGTACACCCTGGAGCTTTTTAGGTGGGGCAGCCACGAGGCCATACATTGAGTGCTCCGGGATGCCTATGACCTGAGCCAGCCAGAAGGGGACTCACAGCTGAAAACAGGATTTGAGTGACTTAGACTCTGTATAAACACTGAGGATTTCTGGGAAATGTACATGAGGCCAGAGTGTCGGGAAAGGATGAGGCCCAGACTCCTGATGCTCCTCCTGTTCCCAGGCTCGGGTGCCAGCTTTCCGTGGGCATCCTAGCACCCTCTGCACACTCCCTACTGGGTCAGTGGCAATTTCCCACTTGTGGGCGCATCCTGGGGTGTGGGATGCCTGCCTGGGGTCCAAGCCGAGGGTCCTGGAGCGGAGCCGGCATGTGGCAGGTGTGCAGTCTGGCTCCCCCACGGGTCCTGAGTGCCAGGAGGAGGAGCACATTTCCTGAGAATGTGTCATCTGTTCCCCAGCACCTGACACACTGCTGGTTGGGCAGGTGCTTCTGGGCCCAGTAACTAGATGCATGTGGACAACTATCTGCATTTGTTCCTTAAAGCTGGCAGGATTCAGGGCCCCATGCACTGGCAGCACTGGTGCACGTCAGGGGCAGCAGGTTCTGAGTGTCCTGCCTGGCTCCCCAGCCCAGAGGTCCCTGCCCGCCTTCCTAGCCAGGGCTGTGGACTTGTCTCTTGGTGCCCCTTTCCAACCAGATAATGCGGTACCGGAGGCTTTATCTATTTATTTACTTATTTAAGTCTATCTCATTCTATGTCGAGAGCAAAACCGTGGCATGAATATTAATTTTTGGATTATTGGGAAGAGGAACCCTGGCTTAGCAGGGGAAGTGGCAAGACTGGTCCCCAAGGCTACCACTGCCCCTCGCTGCTCCTACAGCTCACACAGGCAAAGGCCTCCCATTCCGTGGGGACCCGGGGAGCGAGGCTGGCTCTGGAAGGCGCCTGTGTTTGTTCTTCTTTATCATCAGACGTTCAGGGCAGCTCCGTTTACCTAAAGCCAGGCGCCTTTAAGCTCATCCCTTCTGCAAACACCTAAAGGGTATGTTGAACATTTGAGCCCCTGTCTCAGAGGGCACGGCGTTTGCACAGCATAAGCCTGGGCAGCATGGTAGGTGAGGACAAAGCACAGAGCCCCAAGGTGACCTGCAGCACCCCGGGCCCTCTCCACCCTCCAAGCCCAGTGATCTAGGGTGCGGATCAGCACAGATAGGAGGAGGGAAGGTTGGGCCAGGTGGGCCACATGGTGGTCCAGGTGGCGGCTCTAGAGTATGCACACATCCAGCAATGGGGTGGAGGGGGAGTGGGCTAGCCTCTGTCGCCCCCAGGATCTCAGCCTCTGGGGAAAGGGTGGCACCCTGGGTCTGCTCAGGCTTCCTGTGCTAGGAGAAGGTGTCCCTCAGGTACCTGAGCACTGGCAGCCTTGCAGGATGGGAGCTGCAGCTGGCCCCACTTTACAGATAAGGACATGGGAGTGCAGGGAGGTGGCAAATGACTCCCCTAAAATGAAGCAGTATGGTGGTGGGCTGAGAAGCCACAGCAGGCCCTGTGGTGGCACAGCCCTGCTGCCACTTGCCTGGCTTCCTGCCTCTCTCCCAGTGCTTAAGGCCACTGGTGGCCTGGCCGTCAGGTTGTGAGGACTGCAGTGAAGCTGCAGACGGGGTGCATAAGTGTTCTGGGACCATCTGGCTTTTGTTTTTGTTTTTGTGCTGTGCTGGGCATGGAACCCAGGGCCTTGCACATGCTGGGCAAGGGCTCCACCGCTGAGCTACACGCCAGCCTTGGAATGTCTGTTTTCATCTGGAAGATCTGTTTTCCCACTGAGCTTGCAAAGTACATCTCAGAACCCAGATCTGAGGCCCTTGCTCTGCTAGGCCCCAGGGGTGACCTTGGGCCCACCAGCTGGGTCCCTGAGGGCCCCGAGGCTCAGCTGAGAGGGTTGGACTGGAAGGTTAGATTCCCTTCTCTCAGTCTCCGTGGTGGAGGGCGGCAAAGCCCATTCCCACACTGCAGGCTGTAGTAAAAGTAGTGTAGGGTATGTGGGGAGAAAAATATCAAGGGCTGGCCCTGCTACCCTTAGGAGAGAGGGACCGCTAGGGTAAAGCTGTGAGACGGGGGCTTTGCCCACTGACCCGGCCACTATGTTGGAAGAGTGATTTTAACATTGCAAAAGATCAGGAGCTTGAGGCTAACATGGGCCACAAAGATCTCCATCTCCAGATATGTACATAGAGAAAGAAAGGGAAAAGTATGCTTCCTATAAAATAAATGCAAGCAAGGAGATTATAGCTGTAATCCCAGCACTTGGGAGGCCGAGGCAAGAGGATCACCAGGAGTTTGAGGTAAGCCTGGACTACACAGTGAGTTCAGGGCCAGCCCAGGCTACATACGGAGGCCCTGTCTTGAAAACAAACAAACAAACATAAATAAAAAGTAAGGGGCTGGGGAGATAGCTCCGTGGCACAAGTGCCTGCCTGGCAAGTGCAATGTTGTGAGTTTGAACCCCAGTCTCGCTAAATAAATAAATAAATAAATAAATAAGAAAAGTGCTTGGGCCAGTGAGATGGTTCAGTGGTCTAAAGCGCCTGCTTAGGTAAGCTTAGACAACTGCAGGGACTGTGGTTCGATTCCTGGCACCGCATGCTGCACCAGCCCCACCCCCAGGGCAGGCTGAGCTGGCCATGATAATAATCATAAAAAAGTAAGCATTGAGATAAGCAGAAAACAAGGTGCCATCCTCGTAAGATGCAGTTGTGGCACAGAGCTGTGCCGCCTGTGCCGCCTGCCGTGTCTCTGTCTCCAGTTGGTTGGGGCCTAGAACAGCGCTACCCAGCACCTGGTCCTAACAGCAGGTCACCCTGGGGACCCTGGACTCTCCACCAGGGAGCTGGCAGCTTGTCCAGCTTGGAGTCCGGTATCAGCAGGCCTGGTCCGAGTCTCCACTGTGTGACCGCTATCCTGACAGTGAGGTCTTCTAGACCTTGCTGCTGATGACTGTCTCATCCTGGAGTCTATGGGGTGAGCTGGAAGTTTTTTAACTGTCAGAAAACTTTTAGCTTAAAAAAAAAAAAAAAAAAGCGAACTTTCCAGTCCTGTTCTACCTGGAAGACATTTTCTCCTCTGGGGCCTCCCCGGCCTCCTGCTCTGTGTCAACACTGCAATGGCGGCCCCGCCCTCGCCGCGGGCAGCTGAATGAAACAGTTCTTTGCTTCACCGAAAGAAATATTTCCATGGAGTTGGGCCAAGAAAACCCCTTTGCCGGGATCCGGGCCTGGCGGAAGCCCAAAGCTAGGGGGATGCAGCAGGAAGAAAGCAGGGCGATGTGGCCACCTTTCCCTAGTATTGAGATGTGACCTCTATAACCCAATGTGTGACAGTGGTGGCCTCCCAGCTCCCTGGGCTAGGCCCACCTGGTTGTCTAGTGAGGTTTCCCTTAGTCAGTCCTTCCTGTGGGGACCAGACCGTTTCACTCAGTGCTGGGTTCAAGGAGCCCTTCTGGAAGTGTGCACAGCTGCCTTTTCAAGAAGTGCTTTACACGCTCAGGCAATGGAGCCTGTGTCTCTTCATGGTTTTTTTTTTTTTGCGGGACCAGGGTTTGAACTCATGACTTTGAACTTGCCAGACAGGCACTTGTGCCATGGAGCTATCTCCCCAGCATCCCTCTCCCCTTTTTATAATCTTATTTTACTTTATTTTTTTTTTGTCTTTTTGAGACAGGGTCTTGCTATGCAATTCAGACTGGCCTTGAGCTCACTTTTTTTTTTTTTTTTAAAATTTTATTTATTTATTTATTTGTTTGCTTGTTGTGTTTGTTTGTTTCTTTATTTATTCATTTTGTGGCTGGCTCAGCCTGCCCTGGTGGTGGTGCTGACGCAGCATGTGGTGCCGGGGATCGAACTGCAGTCCCCGCAGTTGCCTGAGCCCTCCTAAGCAGGCGCTTTAGACCACTGAACCATCTCGCCGGCCCCTTGAGCTCACTTTTTAAGAGCTTCTTTTTTTAAAAAAATATTTATTTATTTATTTGTTTACTTATTTATTTATTTATTTTGTGGCTGGCTCAGCCTGCCCTAGTGGTGGGGCTGGCACAGCAC
>PVKN010032868.1:0-12159 GCA_004027915.1 Capromys pilorides
GCTAGATTAGTAAATTGAAATGTAAAATGCTAAAAATAACAATATAGCTTAATACAATGGAAGTATGATTTCTGATTAAAACATCATAGACTCCAGGTAGTTACACTTTGATGTAATTACTGAAATACACATTTGAGAATATAATGTCGATGAAGTATATATTCATTCTTTTGAAGTATTTTTTTAAATTTCCTTTTTCAAAAACATGATAGTAGTACATTCCCAATAATTGATGCAATGCATATTGTTGTCCTTGTAGTAGTCATACAGAGCACAGGGTGTAGACATGATAATTTTTCTAATCAATGTTGGTATAAAAAATTTATTGTCATTGAACTAAGAGAAAGTAGTTTTATACTTAGTCCAGTATTCCATAATCGCAATGGATTACTGGCAGAACTGACAATGTCACAAGCTATTGATTTAAGCCTTTTACATTTCAATTTACTAATCTAGCTTTACATTTTATGCCTCGTGGTTAAACTTTTCTGCTGGGTGGCTAAGGGCAAGTTACACCAAGACCTGCATAACTAAACATGTAACTTTTGTATCTCCCAAGGTCAGTCAAATCCCCTCAGGATTCACTTTGAAACCACGTACAGTGCTTTGTAGAACTGTTGTCAGTGTCAGCCATCTGGATGAGTCATGGCCTTGCTTGACCAGTATGCTGTCTGTGAAAGCCTGAGAGAATGTTTTCTCTCTAGGTGACTCTCCTTAGGCACACTATACATCATTGATCCCTTTCCTCTGTGGTCCCATATTCTCCTTGAACAGAAAATTTGGGAAACCACTGAATTATAGGATATTACGGCACAGGTTCTCTTCTGTCCTCAGTCCTCACTGACCTTGAAGGGCTAGGGCCAAAACATTGGGAATCTGTGTAGCCCTTCTTTTTCACTAATTTTTGGTCTGTAAACTTACAGTCTTAGCCCTCCAGGAGAGAAGCTTCATGATACTATTACTCTTGATAGGTACTTGAGCTTAACATCACTGTCTTTCTGAATATCAAGCATCTTACACTTAACTTGGAATCAGTATTTTCCATCAGTCATTGATATTCTAATAAATCCCTATACAATGTAATAAAAGCAGTTACACATTTTTACACAGACATTTAGAAATCTAAGTATGCATAAAATTGTTCTGAAGGATTTTTGAGTTAAATTCAAATGTTTACTTTTGGTACTGTACCTTAGCTATGTCCTAAGTTATGTATGTATGTATGCATTTATTTATTGATTGATAGTCTTACTATGTAGTTCAGACTGGCCTCTAACTCACAGCTTTCCTCGTACCTCAGCCTCCCACATGCTGGGACTATAGATGTACACCACCATGCCCAGCTCCCTATGTCTTTCTTTAAAAGATATTTTTTATATTGAGACAGGATCTTGCTAAATCATGAAATTGCCTAGGCTTGGCTTGAGCTTCCAGTGCTCCTGCTTCAGCCTCTCAGAGTGCTGGGCTTACAGATATATCCTAGAAAATTATATATTTTTCTTATAAAAGGAACATCCATGATGGCCAGGAGTGTGTTTACAACAAAGTATAAACAGAAGCACTTTGCAGGCTGGTTGCACTTTTACTTTAGGAAAATAGCACCACTGAAGTGTGTACAGATTAGATGTTATTAGATATTGATTCAACTGAAAATGTTCAGGATATGGAAAATTGAATAAACCTCTGCGTGTAGAGACTACAGAGGTCAATCATGCAACAAATAGGCAACCACACATGAAAAAGGTAAAGGTCCGTAAAAAGTAAAGGTCAGTAAACATCTGGGAACAGCTGAGCAAAGTGCATTTTAGGTTTTTTATAGACATTTGTCGTTTAAACAAAAAGGCCTATGTTAGGTTTCTTTATTTTTGAGTCAGGGTCTCAATGTGCAGTTCAAACTGGCCTTGAACTTGCTTATGTTGCTTAGGCCCCAATCTCTTGAATCCCTCTGTCTCAGCCTCCGAGTGCTGGGATTACAGGCATGCATCACCATACCTGGCCTTAAGACTTCTGCTCTAAAAGGCAATCATAGCCTCTCTTTCAGTGGGACAGGGATTATATTGGGAATAAAGTCATGATAGTTCAATCAAAGCCTCAGACTGTAGATGTGGTTTAGCATATATGAAGTCCTGAGCTCAGCAGCCAATATTACAAAAACAAAAAGCAAACTCCACATAAAAATAAAGCCCCAGGGCCAAGGAGATAGCTCAGCATCATAAATGCCTATGTAGCAAGTGCAAGGTCCTGAGTTCGATGCTCGGTACACAAAAAAAAGCCCCAAATTAAACATCCAGTTCAACCAATGCATGAAGTTATTTCTTAGTTACAGTTTTCTGAAATTCATCAAACTAAAAGTTTCACAGATGACCCACACACATCAGTTACCCACCTCCAGCATCTAGCACAATATCTAATCCCAGGCCACCTGTTTCTTCCAGACAGCTCTCAGCAATGTGGACTTTCCCAGCAGAGATATCAATCACTCGAGCTAGAAAAAGCAGGAAGTCAGGCAGGCATCCTGTTCTCTATGTGACCAACACAAATAAATCAAGGAAAAGGGTAAAGGAAACCATGCAGGTATATATTTTCTGAACTGAATTAAGTAGTACAAGCAATTACTAAATTTAAATAAGAAAAGTCAATTCTAATTATATTTTTTTCTCATTGGATTGACCTATAAGAAGGGACTGGATAGTCAACGAAGTCAAAATGTGAGCATTTTTGGGCAAGGAGACCCAAGGCTCGTGTACTGATGCAGAAGACCTCTAACAGACATCTGAGAACAAGAAAGTACATACATATCATACATGCTATGAACTGGAAAGTCCAACAGTTTCTTACATTTATTTAGTCTCCTAAATATACTCTTTAGTGGTAAAAACACAAAAATATATTTATGCAATATGGTGAGTATCTACTAGATGTTTTATCTTTTCTTAGTTGTAGAAATCTCTCTTCTCTCCCCTTGCTACCCAGAATGGATAAAAATTCTGATGGCAAGCGAAGAAAAAAAAAAAAAAGATTATTTCTATATTTTTAGCAGCTGGTGAAACTAAATTTTACTTTTTTATTTTTTTTGGTGTTTTTGGATAGGATCTTACTATGTAGTCCAGGATAGCCATGAACTCAGGGCAATCCTCCTATCTCAAGCCTCCTGAGTGCTGGGATTGAGAGTGTATGCCACTGTGCCTAGGTTAAGCAATTGTTACTTAAAAGAAAAAGGAGTTATATTAATAAAAGGACAATAGGACTAAAATTAGCAACTGAAGTTAACAATGACAGGTTTACAGCTTTTCTCATTTATTCTTAAATGTATATAACTCCATTTTTGTATCCCTTAACACTCAGATTAGAAAGGTAGTCCAACAGTAATGTGGGGTGTGGGAGGGATGAGGGTAGGAAGACAAAAGGGAAAGAGGACTGAAACAACCCTCTTAAGAAACAGCCTCTCCCCCTCTCATTTTGGCTCCTTGCCCATTCTACTTTCTCTTTTCTTGCTGTGTTTGGGCAAGTGCTCTGCCACCGACCTACAACACAAGACCTCCATTTCTTATTTTGAAGTTTCTTCGTTTTTCTCTTTCCATCTTCTCAGCCCTTATATTACCTTCCTTCTATTTCTTGGTTATTTCAGTTAGATACAGAAGGCTTCAGTGGCACAGGGATCTCAGTGTTAGGTAGGTCAGGGTTCAAAATACCATTCCAGTCTTTCCATGGGCAGCTAGTTAAATTCTGAGAAGCTACCCATGGCTGTCCAGCCCCACGCTGCTGAGCACTTGAGCAAAACCCACATTACCTCAATCAGTATTATTTCCTTCCTGCCTGCCCTCCACATATGCTCTGGTCGCCCTACCTGGGGCAGCTGTAACAATGAGACAAAGAAAAACCGCAGAGAAAGCTGTAGGTTTAAAAAAACTGAAATAGTTATCCTTAAGTAAACTTGGATTTAGCAGATACTAAGCGATTTAAAAAGTGACTCATTTGGCACTTTGTACTTTGACCAATGCAGTTTTGATTTCCTTATAAAAACAGATTTCTGCATCTGTTGGTTTCTCCACTCCTTTTTATTTTTCTCTTTTCAGTCTCTTATTTCTTCTTCCTCACTGTATTCACTGCTGTTTGGAGAGGCTCAGTCCCGTCAATGGCCGTTACCATGTACTGCTCATCTGAAGCTATCTGACTTGTACTTTCATGAACAAGAAACATCTGCCTTCCCAATGTACCACAGAAAGTAGACTACTTTAGAGGGTAAAAGAAGCTAAGAAAAACAAAACAAAACAAAAAAAACAAGCGATGTAGAAATATATTGGTTTTATTCACAGAAACCAAAGAAGCAAAGGTACTGCTAACTTATGTTAAACTTTGCTTAATGTAAACCTGGGGCAGCTGTAACAATGAGACAAAGAAAAACCACAGAGAAAGATGTAGGTTTAAAAAAACTGAAATAATTATCCTTAAGTAAATTTGGATTTAGCAGATACTAAGTGATTCAAAAAGTGACTTATTTGGCACTCTGCACTTTGACCAATGTAGTTTTTGATTTCCTTATAAAATGTCACATCCTAAAATCTGGGCCGAGGAATGTTACCCACCTATAGGAGGCCTAAATCTTTCAAGGTACTGCTTGTCCTCTAGGCTGCATGCTGTTGAGATCACTCTGGCTCCTCTGTGGTGTGCTAACTGAATGGCTATTGTGCCGAATGCCTGTGTGGGAACAATATGCAAGAGATTTTAGCACACGCACACACACACATACACACACACACAGCAAAGGCTGTATTCACTTAACTCTATAAGCTGTTTAAGGAAGTGTTACTTTCGTTGGACATAGTGGTAGAGATGTAATCTCAGCACTTGGCAGGCAGAGCCAGGCCAGACTAGGCTATGTAGTAAGTTTAAGGCTGATTTGAATTATAAGGTGAGACCCTGTTTCAAAAAAACAAACAACAAAACAAAACAAAAAAACACATGCCTGTGTGTGACTGTATCTTAAAATACTATGTAATAAAAAAACAAAAAATTACTAACAAATTTAGTGGTGGAAATATAATCTTCAGGAGTGGCGATGAACTTGTACATGTCAAAGATACAGAGCCACATTAGGTCATGGCCAACAAGAGAAAAGTGGGTTCATTCTGCTGCTTCTCAGAGAGCAGAGCATTTTGAGGCTCCCATTCCTGAGACCCCAGGGGTAAGCACAAGGAAACAATACTGTCTTCATGTTGGAAATCAGGCAGAAGACAGTGCTGAAGACAGTTTTGCCTTTTTTTAAAAGAAAAGTAGAAGAGAAAGTATTCTCATAAATATCCAGATAGAAAACTAAAAAATAAAATTCATGTCAAAATGTGAAACTATTAAAAATACATGTTAATGCATTATTTTAGTGTCTTTAACTTTCTAAAAAGTTAAACAAAAATAAAAAGGCCACATCCCCAGGCCTTTTTGTTTTTTATTTTGAGACAGGGTCTAAGTTGCCAGATTGACCTTGAACTTGCAATCCTCTTGGTTCAGCTTCCCAAGGAACTGAGATCACAGGTGTGCCCCACTATGCATGTCAAGTATTTTTTTTTTTTGAATGAGGTACACAGTATATTTAAATTAGTACATTTTGACCTTGTGTGTCACCCACTTATAAATTGACAACACTTTACCTACATAAATATAGGACTACATAGCAAACTGGCAAGAAATTATGAAGTATGAATTCAAAGACTCATATGAGGTACTCAGATTTTTAACAGGAATGCGTAACAGTGGCTTGAATTAGAGTGCAGCCTACTGACAGGGTGCTTGCTTAGCATACTCGAGGCCTTTAGATTTGTCCTCAGCCCTGGGGTGGGAGCAGGGGTGTGGGTGGTGAGTGGATGGGGGCTAGTCTACTTTTTAGAGTGCTATTAGCAAACAGCCACGTATAGTGGCAGAGGCCTGTAATCTCAGCTACTTGAGAAGCTGAGGCAGGAGAATTTCAAGTTTAAGTTCAGCCTGGACCCTATCTTTAAAAAAAGCTGACATGAAAACTTTTTATAACAAAATGAAGAAAAACAAAAAACACAAAATGAGACTGGTAGAAACCAGGTAATAGGGCTGGTGGGATGGCTCAGCAGTCTAAAGCGCCTGCTTAGGCAAGCTTAGGCAACCGCAGGGACCGTGGTTCGATCCCTAGCACCACATGCTGTGCCAGCCCCACCGCCAGGGCAGGCTGAGCCAGCCATAAAAAGAAACCAAGTAATAATGTATTGGTAAGGACCTGGCAAACAGATGGCTCACTTCTAAATTCTCTAAGTTTGTTATATGTTATTCTATTTCTTACAAAACCAATGGTACCTACACTTGCTCCATCCATGATCAGCACTGATTTTCCAGAAGAGAGGTGAGAAAGGTAGTGCAGAGCTGTATAGGCTCTTATTCCATCCCGAATGGTTCCAGCTGCTTCTGTCCATGTGACCTTTTCTGGTTTATGAACTACCATAAAGAGGGAGAGGAAACAACCCATTAGTAAACCTGCTTCCTGGATTAATTTTTCTGTCTGCCACCACAGACCCTAGTACAATACAATGTCCTACCCATTGTCTTTCATCTGCTTTACAATTTCTGTTTTAAAGTCTTCCCTAAGTATGAGTAATAGTCTATTTTTAAGAAAGGAACCGAAGTGAGCGTATTTCTTAAACTCTTTATTGTGAAATAGAACACATGCCCAAAACACAGGAAACAAAGCATAAGAATAAACGTAGCCAGATATGGGGACAACAATAAAAATCTCAATACTCAGGGGGCTGAGGCAGCCTAGGCTACACGGTGGGTTCAAGGCTAACCTGAACTAGATAGCAAGACCCTGACTCAACATTCCGCCCCCCAAAAAAAGTCTGAGCCCAGTGTGGGCAACTCAGTGACACAGGAAGAGACTAACTCAAAATAAATAATCTTTTAAATAAAAGCTTTGCCCCCCAATACAGCAAAAACAAAAACAAAGGCTGGACTCTCACTCCTCAGATCTGAAACCAAGTCTAAAGCCAAGGGAATCATACTAAACCATGCACAACTGTACTGTCAGCAACCTCCTCTTCCTCCACTAGAGGTCGCCCCACAATGACTGTCCCATCTGTTTGTAGAGTTCCTCACTCCAGTATGCATTCCTAGAAAGTATCATTTAATTTTGCCTGGTTTTGAACTTTATCAAAATAGAACCTATTTTACATGTTCTTTTCTATCTTACCTTTTCGTGTTTTCCATGTGGTACTTTCATTTATTCATTAATCTATGGTGGTGCTGGGATTTGAATCAAGGACCACTGAACTGAGCTACATCCTGTCCTTTTTTATTATATTTGAGACGAAGTCTACATTGTTAAGTTGACCAGGCTGGCCTTGAGCTTGTGATCCTCCTGCCTCAGCCTCCCGGAGTGCCGGGATTACAGGTGTGCAGCATCACACGGGCAATCCTTTGCATTATCTTATGGATTCCACTATGTGGAATCACCTTCGTTTGGTTACCTTTCTCCAGCTGATGAACATCTACACTGCCTTTAGTTTTTGGGAGTTATACACAATGCCACTAAGAATGTTCTTGTATTTCACTGAAATACTTTAGGGGAGGAATTCCAGGTGTCAGAGTATATTATCTTTACCTTAACTACATATGTTCAGAGTGCTTTTATCAATTTGTAATGTCCAGTGCTGTCTTGTAAAAGCCTTTGTCAATCCTCAATAGTAGGTTTATTCATTTTTTCTTATCAAGTGGACACAGAAGGGCTTCTTACTATGATTTTGTTTAACATGTTTTCTTAAAAAGGTTGAGCTGGGTGTGCTGGCACAAGCCTGTAACCCCAGCACTGAGGTAGGATCGTTGCATGTTTAAGACCAGCTGGGGCTACAAAGTGAGTTCAAGGCCAGCCTGAATTGCACAGTGAGACCATCTCAAAAAAAAAAAAAAAAAAAAAAAAAGTTGGGGTACTTTAGCCTTGAAAAGCAGTCTCTTTGTGCCCCGCCCCCCCATTCCACTGTCTCTTTCTTTTGCTTTCCTTTACCTGCTCCTTCTTCTCCCTGGTGCAGGCCATGGAAACTAGAAATTCATTTCCCTAAGACAAGTCAGAGGAAAAAAAAAAAGAAGCATCATCTTTTCTGGCCTTTCTGTCTTGGAGCTGGCCTGCCTATAAAAAAATTCTGACCTATCTTATCTGAAAGTAGATCGTAAGGCCTCCATTTCATAGGGGTCTGGCCCCATCTCTGGGTGCAAGAAATGCTGCAAATAGAGGCCGAGGTGGTTCTGAACAGAGGCCTCCCTGAGTTTCTTTACCTGGTCTTTTAGCATGAGCTAATATTCTTTCTGTCTAATTACTTCTCTACATGGTAGCCCATGTTTTACTCATGCCTATGCAATTAAAAGGCACATTTAAAAACATCCAAAAGGATAGGAGTTGAGGGAGTCTTGTTAGGTTAACATGGAAACCTATAGGAAGCTGAGTAAGGACTCATCCACATGCTGGGAGGGTGGCTAGCTCCAACTCAACAGATGGATGTGCCGATGTTCAAAGCCTTCCACAACTTGCCCAATGAATATCTCTAGTTGGTTGCTTATTCATATCCTTTAAGTATCTTTCATAGTAATCAGGCAAATAGCCATAGAGCAAATAAGGTGAATATATGACTACAAAGCCTACGTACTCTGTAAGACTTCATGTTCCAATTCAGTACAACTTGTTTAAGTGGCCTTTAGGGGGAGCATTTCCATCTAAAGAATTTGGTCTACTACATTTTTTCACACAATCATGCAGTCCTTAACACTAATGGCAATAAAACTAGGTTTAAGATTTCAAAGATTCTGCCAGGTGTGGTAGTGCACATCTGTAATCCTAGCATTTGGGAAGGTGAAGCAAGAGGATTGCCTTGAGTGCAAGACTGGTGTGGTCTATGTAATGAGATCTTGTCTCAAAAACCAAAAACCAAAAACCAAAATAAACAAACAAAAAACCCAAAAAAACCCCCAACACCCCTCCCCAAATCTAACATTCTAAAACTGTATGGTTAATGTGGATTAAGATCCTTGCTTAAAAACAAAAACAAAAACAAAAAAACCCTTGCTTTTGTGTTAGGTAGTCAATGGGTATTATGTTATAAAAAGTAAATAAAAGCCATATGTGTATCAATAATAACTATATCAGTACTAAAAATTATAATTTCAGAATGAATTATGATCTAATTTCATTCTTTTTTTTTTTTTTGTCTTTTTGAGACAGGGTCTCCTTGTGTAGTTCAGGCTGGTCTTGAGCTCACTTTTGTAGCCCAGGCTGGTCTCGAACTCGCTCCGATCCTCCTGCCTCAGCCTCCCAAGTGCTGGGATTACAGACGTGCGCCACCACGTAATTTCACTCTTATTTAGGTCCAAAATAAAAAAAGAGCACTGAAATGTGTGCCAAATTTTGAAGGAAAAATACTGTTTGACAGAATGGCTTAAGAACTGAAAGTAGAAAAGAGCTGGAAGAAGTACACAATTTTTAAACTGTGTCATCAATATCGCACAAGAGGATCAGCACATTTTGGGAGGTTGCCTAGAACCTTGTTCCTTGGTTTGGTGAAAGAACAGACTTATTTGGGTTGAAGGGGACTGAGCACTCAGCTCTCTGTCAACAATTACCAGGCAAAAAACTAACAGAAACTCAGAGTTCTGGTAAAATAAAATTTTCTCTTGCAAACATTCACAAAACACATGGAAGTTATTCCCCTTTTCACAAAAATGCTGGTATTGCAGACAGAATGAAAAGGCTATCTAAGTGAATGCATTCCTTCACGGACGTAGTCAGCGTGCCTTGGTGTTTGCATGCGGTCACACTGTCAGTGTTCTTTCTCAAAGTACTTCTTTTGAAGAAACAGTGTATTCAGTTTTATTTCTCAAAGAATCTGCAATTGTTTTTTCTACATACTATGGTGGATTATAATCCAACCTCCTGACTTACAAATAATCGGGAAAATAAAAGTTTGCTTGTATGGTCTGCCTGTTGGTTTAAACTTCTGCTTCTTCTGGTATAATTCTCTAATATTCAGTAATACCTGAAAGAACGGGCCTTGTTTACTACTGTTTCCTGAACAGCTCACTCGCTTTCTTCCTTCTTTCTTTCTTTTTCTTACTTTGGTACTGGGAATCAAACTCAGGATCTTCTAGCCACGTAGGCGCTGTGCCACTACAGCTCACCTTCTACAGCAGTTTCAGTTCCTTAGTAAAGACTGAAACCTGGAAGTCCAAACTAAAGGATTCATCTCACTTCATATTCACAAAGTTCTCAAAGCAGTAGGGCAATAAGGGCCATACGAGGAATCTCTAGAACCACTTTCCAAACTGCACTATCTTACAATAGCTATGGATCAGAAATTTCCACTGCCTAGTATTGTAAAGAGACCTTCACCTTTAAAAGACACATACTTAGCTCTGTATCTAGGCTGACTACTTATTTAAATAAGCATAGGTTTCAGATATCTGGGAAACAGTCTTTTAAAAAACTGAAAAAATACAATTACTTGAAAATTTTAAGTACAACAGTGGCATTAATTTAAATGACTTACTTAATAGTTTATTACTTTAGAAATAAAATCCCAGTGCTTGCTAGCCTAGTTCCCGTTATAGTATGCGTTTGATTGTATAAATTTACTGGTTTTGGAAGTCCAAAATACAAATCACCTTCTGTCCCTAAAGGGTAGGATTAGAGATTTTATCACTTAAGGCATTTAAGAAAACAGTTTGCAGGGGCTTGCACGTTAGCTCAGTTGTTTAAAGCATCTGCTTGGGCAAATTCAGTCAGGTACAGGGGACCACAGTTTGATCCTCAGCTCCACATGCCACACTAGATCTGCCCTTAAGGCAGCCTGAGCCAGCAAAAGAAAAAAAAAGTAATACTTAAGAAAATAGTTTAAGAACACACATCAATATGCTTTGCTCCCCCCCACTCAAAAAAAAAGCTTTGACCTGCAGAAACAGTATGAAGAACAATACAATGAATCATAGCATAAGAAACATGGGCTGGGGATACAGCTTAGTGGCACAACAGTTGCCTGGTGAGTGCAAGATTCTGAGTTCAATACCAGGCACTCCTACCCCCAGAAATATTGGCTATTATCACCAAAGTCCCTATGTACCATTATCCTGATCACATCCTCCTTGCCCATCTACCAAAGTAACCCCCACCTAACTCTACTCTCTTTCTCACCTTTAACACTATATGTTTGAATTTTTTTTTAGAACCCAGGATTGAACTCTGGCACTTGCACTTGCCAGGCAAGCACTTATTCTACTGAGCTATCTCCCCAGCTCCCTATGTTTGAATTTATACCTTTGAACATTTTTAGTTTTTAATTTCAGATAGAATCTTGTTAAGGTATCTAGGGTGGGCTTGAAAGTGCAATCCTTCTGCCCAGCCTTCCAGAGTGCTGGAGTTACAGGCATGTATAGCCATACCTAACTGCCAAGTGGCTTTTTTTTTTTTTTGGTAGCAGTTGAATCCAGGGCCTTTGCACTGAACTATACCTCCTGCCTTTCTAAAACATTTTTTTAAAGACAGTGTTTCACTAAATTGCCCAGGTGAGGATCGTATTTGAAGTCCTACCTCAGTTTCTTAGTGCGGGAATTATAGGTATTTGTGGCATGCCTGGCTGTACCTTCCTTTTGTTTTTGTTTTGAGACAGGGTCTCCCTTGTAGTTCAGGATGGCCTGAAACTCATGACCATTCTCCTATCTCATACTCTTGAGTGCTGGACTTCTAGGCATGCACCACCATCCTGGGCTGCAACTTGCTCCTAAATTCTCTTTGTTTTTGCCAAGGCTTATGTAGAATTCGTGCTATTATCTTAGTTGGCCATTCTCCAGCAGATGGACATTTGTACTGTTTCCAGTTTCCTTCACTACCATAAACCATGTTGCAATGAATTCCTGTCTCACCTCCTGGTACATATCAAGTTTCTGTAGGGTACTTATCAGGAGAACTAGCATATCTGAGGTATATGTACTACCTTGTTTCCTAGATAATGTTCATGTTCAGTATTTCCTAACATATTAGTGATCACCTAGATATTTTTTTGAAGTTAATCATAATTTATTAGAATAAGAATTTCTGATTTTAGAACTTCCATGATGACAAATTTTCAGATAAGGATTTTCTAAAAAGCAAGTTTTGCAAGTTGT
>PVKN010032869.1:0-12155 GCA_004027915.1 Capromys pilorides
AACAGTACTAGAGTTCCTAACAAATCCTACCTAAGGGTTACAAGTGGAGCATTATTATATATTTTGCATCTCATTACAGAGACTGTCAAGGAGAAGTATATTCAGGTCTTTGTTAAAAAGATAAAAAAGAGTATTTATAAAATTTTCCACTGAGGAAGCCCATTAAGTCCCCTGCCTGCTACCACTGCTCAAGGGGAGGGCTATCATCTACACCAATGCTGCTGAACCTATGGCATGTGTGTGATTTTTCTTTTAAGACAAAAGATGTTAATGTATGAGGGTCTGTTTTTGTGTTCGTTTTTAAAAACTTCAGTATTTCAGCTTAACTGCAGTGTTGGCACTTTGTGATAAATACATGAGTTCTGGGTTGTGTGTGGGCACCACCTCCAGAAGGTTCACCATCACTGACCAACAGCCTCTCTCCAACTGCTCACTTTGAGGCCAGTCCTTCTCTGTCTGGTTTTGCACCTTCTGCAGCATCCTATGCCCCTGGCTGTCTTGGTAATGCACTTGCCAACAACTCCCCCCTCTTCTGTTTTTAGCCAATCTCTATCAGAGATGAATCTTACCATCCATTTTCTCATGAGTAGGGCCAACAAATATTGTGATAAAGGCTGATTGATAATTACTAAATTACCGATTCCAGCTCAGTTGGCCATTTCAGTTTTTAAACTGAAGAAAATACATACCATGCCTGCAAGAACCGCTATTCTGACTCTGTATGTGAGTATGTTACTGGGACTGAGCTCAGGGTCTTGATTCATGATTCTGAACCACACCCCCGTCCATGTTTTTGTTTTTGTTAACTTCAGATAAGGTCTCACTTAGTAGCCCAGGCTTGTCTAGAACTTGTTGTTCTTCCCCTGAGCCTCTCAAGTAACTGGAATTACAGGAATACAATCCTTTTATCCCTGCCTTTCCATTTTCATGATATTAGGGATTGAGCCCAGGGCCCTCCCACTCAGCCACTTCCCCAACCTTTCTTTTGAGATAGTCTTGTTAAGTTCTAACCTGCCAAGGTTAGAATGGAATTTGGGCTCTTCCTGCCTCAGCCTACCAGACTAGGTAGTGATTACAGGCATATACTTCCATGCCTGGCTTATCCTTATTTATGGGAATAACTTATCTTGTGATCCCCGTCTCATGGATTATTTTAATGTGGCCTGGCAATCCTCTTACTTATCTTGATCTTCCCTTAGCCCTAACCTTAATGATGTTTCCAGATATTTCCTGCTCAGCTCAATTTCACTGTTATATTCACTCATGCTTAGCAGATGACCTAACAATCACCAAACAACAGAGGACATTTCTCCCAATTTGTCCTCACAGCTACCCATATCATTCCTTTCCTCAGTCTACACTTAGCACTGTAAATAGGATATTCAGAATGTAGTCCATGCCCCTCCAGTCTCATCTCCTGCAATTGCTCTACCTTATATATACAACACAACCAACGTCAAATAAAACTTGCAGAGCTCCTGTGAAACACAAACTTATTTTACATTTCTGAGTCCTGTACACGCTGCTCTCTCTTTCTGGAATAGTTTTTCTCCTCCCCACTCCAGACATTACTGGTTCTGGGACGCTCTCCTAATGCGCTACTCTAACTTCCATGATCACACAGCAATCTGTTCTTAGAGAAGCTTCCCCTCATGCAACTGTGGGTCTCCTACATGACACAACACACTGCTCAAGTATGACCTGGACTCTACCCGTATCTCTGCCATATAACAGGTAGGTACTCAATGTGATGCTGATGTAATTTTACTTTTGGAAACCAACTCCTTCATATGTACCAGGTCTTCCCAGTTTTAGAACTTTTCTATTATAATTTATCATGTTTTGTATTTTTGTACCCAACAGTTTCCTCAGTGTACAAAAATATCTAAATCTTTTCTTATTCTTAAAAAGACAAAAATCCTAGGGTTGGGGAGATGGTTCAGCAGTCTAAGTGCCTGCCTGGCAAGTGCAAGGACCCGGGTTCAACTTCTAGTACACATGCTATGCTGGCCTGGGGTGCCAAGCTGACAAGTGAAATGGAGCATGGTGGCATATGCCTATAATCTCAGTGCTGGGAGGCTGAGACAGGAGGATCACTATGAGTCCAAGCTGTGTAGCAAGATCCCATACCAAATAAATTAAAAGATTAAAAATAAAACAAGGCAAAAATCCTAATTAAAAAAATCCTTTTCTTCAGTGATGCCTACTGATTACATTGACTGATTAGGAGATACTAGCATATTCGTGACTTCATTTCCCTTTCACCCTTTAACTCACTGAATTTTGGCTTCTGCTATCACCATCTCACTGAAGCTGTTTATTCAAATGCTATCAATAACATAAGAATTAAGCACATAAGATGTGATTTATTTTTATCTATTCAATTTTCCCCAATGGGAATTATATAAAAAAAGCTAAGAAGCTAAAAAAACAGAAAAATACCTCTATGTTGGTTGCATTCAGCTTCTCCTCCATTACTTGTTTGAGGATGATAAGTGAAGACTTGATGGCTTCTTTCAGGGTCATAGACTTGAAACAAAGAGACAACGAGAAGTTACATTCATTACCTACACTCTGTTTTAGATTTCCCCTTCGTCTCCTTCAAGAAAAGATTCAGCAACTATTAATTTATAAATCAAATCTCCTAATTTATATAGTACACTATGAGTGTCCCAGTATTCAAGTACATGATAAGCAAAATACACTTATCAGAGGATAAATGCCTTATTTGGAGCCAGTCACCAATTTTCATATAGAAAATGACTGGAAGGAGCCGCACTTCTCCAATATACCTGCTAATTCCTTTTAATTAATCTTTGCAGTGCTGGGGATCAAGTCCAGGAACTCATGCATGCCACACAAATGCTTAAACACTGAGCTATATCCCAGCCTGCCTTTTTTTTTTTTTTTTGCGGAACCGGTTATTGAACTCAGGCCCCTGTGCTTGCCAGGCAAGCACTTATTCTACTGAGTTATCTCCCCAGTCCCCTGCCTCTTTTAATTTAGAAGATAATGTAATATTGATGGTAGCCTATGGATAAGAATGTCCAAATAAAACAGACAAGTAGGCCAAAGATTTAGAGAAATCCATTTTTTTATTCTGTCTGTACCTAATTTCCTCCACATACAAAATCAATACTACACACATACTTTTTTTTTTAATTGCACTTAGCAGACACTGAGTTTCTAACAAATAGATTTGTGGCGACCCTTCATGGCTTGGGTCTATAGGCAACAATTTTCCAACAGCTTGTGTCACTCTGTATCTCTATGTCACACTCTGTTATTGTCATCTGTCAGTGATTGTTGGTCTTCATACCATGACTGCTTCAGAGTGTCAGACTATACCCATGTAAGACAATGAATTTAATCAGTAAGTACAGCAAGTGTTCGAACCCCTCTACTGACAAGCTATTATCCCATTTCTTTCCGTCTCCTGGGACCTTCCTATTTCCTGACACACGATACTACACTTAGGCCAACTATACACTACATGGTGGCCTTTAAGTGTTCAAGTGAGAGGAAGAGTCCCCTGACTTTATATCAAAAGCTAGAAATGGCCAGGCATGGTGACACACACCTGCAATCTTAGCACCTGGGAAGGCGAGACAAGAACAGCACTGAGTTCAAGTTACACAGTGAGACCCTGTCTCAAAAAAAAAGCTAGAAATACTTAAGCCTAGTGAGGTAGGTACACTGGAAGTCCCGATACACTGAAAGCTAGACCTGTTGTGCCAAATAATTAATCAAGTTGTAAATACAGAAGAAAAATTCCTGATGGAAATTCAAAGTGCTATGCCAGTGAATATGTAAATGTGAAGTGAAACAGACTTCTTACTGATATGAAAGAAGTTTTAGTAGTCTGGATAGATCAAACCAACCACAGCATTCCCTTGCGCTAAAGCATAACACAAAACAAGGCCCAACCTTAGTCTAAGAAGGCTAACAAAGGTATAGAAACTGCAGAAGAAAATCTGAAAGTTTAAAGATGTTGACTCCTCTCTGTTTGCTCCTCTATCATGTGCCATTCTGCCTTGGAGCCAGCTGAATATGGACCAAAACCACCATAAACTGTGAGCTAAATAAACCTTTCCTTCCTTAAAAAAATAGATGTTGATTCATGAAGCTTAAGAAAAAACCCATCTCTGTAATATAAAATAAAAAGTGAATGTTGAAATAATATACACAGACCAAAGGTTTAGAAAATCCACTCTTTTTTATTCCATTTGTACCTAACTGCTAGTATAAAGGCTCCAGGAAGTTATCCAGAAGATCTAACTTAGACTGGTGATGAGGATAGCCATAATAAACAAGAGAAGATCAATGTATACAAAATAAACTTACATTGGAAGAAGTTACATCTAGGATTCTGATCGCAAGAGAAATCAATGTCTGGTTTGAAATCTTGAAATGATAAGTGACTGTTGCTACAGGACTAATGCAGCTAGGGATTTTTTGAAGTGAATACTTAATTTATCATTCTAACAACCTTCACAAACTTGATTTGTAGTAAATTAGCCATGTGTGGTAGCTCACATCTGCGATTCCAGCACCCAAAGGCTGAGGCAGGAGGACCATGATTTCACACCCAGCCTGAGCAACTCAGTTCAATGGAGATATAATTCAGTGTTGGGGTCCTAAGTTCAATCCCCAATATTCACCCCCCACCTCTAATAAAAGAATGAAAAAAACCCATTAAATTTACTTTGCTTATTCTCTTTAAATGGAACAAAGCCTGAATGACAGCACATCTGTTTACAAAGTTTACTGAATATGTTAAGCCTACTAAAGAGCAGAAGCTCAGAAAAAAAAATTCCTTTCAAAATATTACTGCTGTCAACATGAGAGCTCTGATGTTGATGTTCAATGAGACTGACGGTGTTTTCAATGCTGCTAACACAAAATCTATTCTGTAGTCGATGGGCATCAGAGTCATCTTAACTTTTAAGTCTATTTAAGAAATATATCTCATAAGGAGGTACAAAGCTGCAGACAGTATTCCTCCAATGGATTGAGGCAAATAAACTGAAAATCCTGTAAGGAATTATCATTCTAGGTCTCATTAAGAACACGTGTGCTTCATGGAGGTCAAAACATCAACATTAAAAGGAGTTTGGAAGAATCTGATGGCAGCCCTTATGGATCACTCTGAAGGGTGTGAAACTTCAGGGGAGGAAGCAAATGAAGATGTGGCAGAAATAACAAAGACCTAAAATCAGAAGTGGACTCCGACGTGGCTGAGTTCCTATAATCTCATGAGAAAACTTTGAATACATAAGAAGTTGCTTCTCAAAAGTGAGCAAAGAAAGTTTTCTTAAGGACCATCCAATAGCTTAGTGGATTAAAGCGCCTGCAAGCAGGAGCAGGGACTGGGGGTTAGATCTCTGGGCATGCCATGCCAGCCCGCACATGTCCCAGCTCTTGGGGGGAGGGGGGGGGCTATAAACAGGTGGCTCACTAAGAGTCTGATCTAGTAGTGAGACCCTGAACACCCTGTAGATCCTTCCCTAAAATACCAAAAAAAAAAAAAGTTTTCTTGATATATCTGTGAAGACACTGTGAATACTGTTGAAGAGGAGAAAGGATCTAGACTACTACATGGACTTAGCTGACAAAAACGGCAGCAGGCTTGACAGCACTGACTTGAATTCTGGAAGCAAGTCCAGGTAAATGTGATGAAACAGCACTGCATGCTAGCGAAGTCTTTCAAGAAAGGAAATATTAATCAACACTGCAATCTTCAGTCTTTTCATTTTAAGAAATTGCCACAGCTACCCTGAACTTCAGCAACCACCACCCTGATTGGTAAAGACCTATCGCTATCAAGGCAAGACTTTCTGGGAAAAGATTGCAATTTGTTGCTGGGCATGGTGGCACAGGCCTGTAATTCCAGCACTAAGGAGGCTGAGGCAAGCTTGAGGCCAGTCTGGACTACATAGTGAGTTGAAGGCCAGTCTAAACTATATAGGGAAACCCTGTCTCAAAAAACAAAAACAAACTAATTTTTAAATTTTTTTATTTTTTGTATTTAGTACAGGGTCTATACAGATCAGACTCATAGTGACTCTCCTGTTTTCAATCTCCCATGTGCTAGGATTATAGGGATGTGCCACCATGCCCACTCTAGCAATTTTTTAAAAAATAGTTTAGTAGAGGCTCAGATAATTTGTATTTTTAGCAGTATTTTTAAAAGGCATATTTTCAAAAGACAATGTTATTATTGCATACTTAACAGACTATAGTACAGTGTAAACATAATTTTACATGTACTGAGAAACCAAAAATATTCTATGATCACTATAATGCAATGTTCATTTTATTTAGTAGTCTAGAACCTAACCCAAGTACCTTCAAAGTGCACTGCATTAGGAACTGATGTGAGCAGGAATCCCTGTGTGAAAAATCAAATCTTTTCATCCCACAAAGTGGCCAAATAGCCATCTGCTTCAAGAACCAGACGAAGAAGTATAAACTACTAAGTGAAGCTGTGAAGAAAGAGGATAACAAATCGACATACAACCATCCCATGAGAATGTCAGTAATAGGACCTGATCTCAAAACAGTACGCCAGGGAAGTGCTGCTAGTGATACACCACGCACTTAACATATGCAAGACCCTGGATTTAATCTTTTTCTTTCTGGTACCAGGAATCAAACTTTGGACCTTGTGCTTGCAGGCACGTGTGCCACTGAGCTGTGTGTCTGGCCACTAGATTTCATCTCAAGCACCAAACCAAAACCAAAACCAAACGAACAAAATCATTATGTTGAATAACAACAAAAATGACAAACTGTATAATTCTATCTACAAAAAGTCTAAGTATGGCAAAACTAATCTACAGCAGTATACAAGGTTGCAATGGAGGAAAAGATTGACTGGAAAATGGATGAGCATTTTGGGGGGTGATCGAAGTGTTTTATGTAGACTGTTGCTCCAAGAGTGTATACAGTGGTTAAAACTTCTAGAACTGAATGCTTAAATCTGTATATTGTATTTTATGTAAACTATACCTTGACTTAAAGGTAATGATAGTATTGTAAAAATGCTTGATTACCTTGTGGTAAACTTCTTGCAAGGAGCTCTGAGCACCCTCTGAAGCAGAGCCAATTGCTCGAGCATCACACTGTACAAAGGTCCCGGAGGGGTCCATATGAAACCTGCAAGGCATTCCAAAAGAATACTACTAAAATACTTAAGAGTGGTGGCATTTTATGTAACAAGCATTTCACTAGAGAAGTTTAAGTATTTGGTCCTATAATCATGAAATGCTGAGGCACAGCATCAAACAATGTTCTGTTTTTGAGAAACCAGATCTCTTTAAAAGGGTTTAAGAAGGGCCGGCGAGATGGCTCAGCGATCTAAAGCTCCTGCTTAGGAAAGCTTAGGCAACCGCAGGGACCACAGTTTGATTCTCAACACCACCTGCTGCGCCAACCCCACCCCTGAGGGCAGGCTGAGCCGGCCATAATAAATAAATAAATAAATAAGATATATTTAAAAAAAAAAAACTTTTTTAAAAAATAATAAAAGCGTTTAAGAAAATTATTAACTTCCTCAGGGATTTAGAAGTATAGTGTATATATATGGCACTTCCGTATAGTTAAGTCATATTTAAAAATGAGTAGAGCAGTATTTTAAAACAAAGCTCTAAAACATATCTCAACTATAACAAGATCACATCTAATTCTTCCCAGAACTTCCAAGAGGGGAGTTTCTCATGGATCTCCAAATCTGTTCAGATGAACAGCACAAAATTACTATTAAAGAGAAGTCCTTTACCCCCCAATTCAATAATAGTCTCCTTTATTGATTTAATCTACCAGTGCCCAACCCAAATTAAAATCATCACTATCCTTCTCCCAAACGCAGGGGTGGAAAGCCAGCAAAGTGGTACTTACAGTTGGGGTCCCTTTTCATCAACTCCTCCAAATAACAGTGCTACTCCAAAGGGACGAGACTAGTATCAAAAAGCAAGAGGTATTATGGTAAGTGGCTATGAAATAGGAGGGTGAGAGGGGCTGGGAAACTATCCTAAGTCCTGTAGAACATATACAAATTTGACATAAGCATACTCACCATGGCGCCTGGGTCTGCATCTTCTTCTCCAAACTGTAGTGCCAGATTGGATACAGCCTGGGTCACACTCTCTACTGTCATTGTCTCATTGTAGGTAAACCAATGGTTCTAAGAGGAAAGAATGGTATATCCTGATCCTTTTAACCTGTGGCTGGAAATTGAACGCTCAAGTGCACTGTTCTAATTGACACTAGTCACTGAGTATCTGGGACTGCATGAAAAAATAAACAGTTCTAGAAATAAAGTATCAAAAGCATTTAAAGTTATGACAGAAGTAGTGGATTAATCCTCAAAAGACATCATCTACCTCTAAAAACAAAGTGAATGCTAATAACCAACTGCCACTTTCCTTACGAAGTACTAAGAGCAAGTATACAAACAAATACAAAAAAAATTGCCTTGAGAATCTTTTTTCTCCATTAGCCTCACTGTGAGCCACGAGCACTCAGTTTATTTACTTTTTAGAGACAGTGTCTCATGATGTAGTTCAGGCTGGCAGTGAACTCACTATGTAGTCCAGGCTGGCCTCGAACTCACAGCAATCTTCTTGCCTCAGCTTCCCAAGTGCTGGGATCACAGACATGCACCGTCATGCCCAGCACAAGGACTCAGTTTAAAACAAAAACAATCAGCATCCCTAACCAGTATTTGTCACCTGGTACAAATCAGAGAGCAGTTATTTACAAGCCAGGCAAAAAAAAAAAAAAAAAAAACATTAGAAGGAAAACTTCCTTTATCTATGACGAGCTCCTGCCATGGCACTCCCATGAAAAGCCATCAGGAAACAGAATGTAGTAAATGTGTGCCTAACAGAAGGCAAATCCAGAAGCAAGAGATTGTCAGTTCTACTGACTACAAAGCTGCTACGGTTAGATAGCTAAACTCTAAGCTCTAGGAAGTCACTCGTGACTCCCAAGAGCTACTACTAACACTGACACATACCTGCACTGTAGCCAAAGCAGCTCTACCATTGCTAAACAAGGAACTCAAGTAGCAAAAAGGAGAAAAGAAGCCCATTTTACCTGTGTCTCCACTCTTGCCTTATCAATTAAAGTCTTAGCATCAGCAATTAGCCCACTCATGGCACAACCTGCAATGTAAAAGCCAACAGTGACCTACTGACCAAATCCTTATAAAACTTTTTCATCCACTGAGAAAATACTGCAATTCTAAATTGGCACCATGGCAAGATATTCAATAGATTAGACAGGAATTACTGGTATCGAATCCAAGTACAATAATGTTATAAACAAATAAGCCATCCACGACGACCTAGAAGTCCAGAAAGAAGGACAACAGCGAACCAAACATGAATTTCCACATAATTACATCCCTTCAAATCTTAGCATTCTTTGTAGCCTATGATGTACTTTTTTTTTTTTTTTTTTTTTTTTTTTGTCTTTTTGAGACAGGGTCTCGCTATGCAGTTCAGGCTGGCCTTGAGCTCAATTTTTGGAGTCCAGGCTGGTCTCGAACTTGCACTGATACTCCTGCGTCAGCCTCCCAAGTGGTGGGATTATAGGTATGCACCACCACGCCTGGCTTCCCATAGTCTTTCTTAATATATATCATTTAACTACATTTACTTATTTATCCATGCATGCTACAATCAGATTACATGCTTCTGGAAGACAAAAATTCATTTTTGAGGGGTTGGGGAAGATAGCTCCGTAGAATAAGCACTTGCCTGGCAAAGACAAGGACCTGAGTTCAATCCCTGGTTCCGCAAAAAAACAAACAAGAGGAAATTCATTTCTGTATCCCTGGTATGTGACACATGTACATTCTTTACTTGCTAAATAAAGTGACAATGACTTGTGTCCAAAAGACAAGTGACTAAAAGTAGACAAAATAGTTTATACTTATTTTTTTTGTCTTTTTGAGACAGGGTCTCACTATGCCATTGAGGGTGGCCTTGAGCTCACTTTTGTAGCCCAGGCTGATCTCGAACCTACACTGATCCTCCTGCCTCAGCCTCCCAAGTGCTGGGATTACAGGTGTGAGCCACCATGCCCAGCTATACTTACCGTTTCTCTGCTTCTTTTTCCAATGCTGGGGACTAAACTTAAGACCTTGTGTGTGCTAGGTGAGCACTACCTCTGAGCTATTCCTTGACAGACTAATTTTATCTTTTTTAAAAAGTCTTTTATTTATTTCTATGTTTGGTATACGGTTTCTAAGTAGCTCAGACTCACAGTTATCCTCCTGTCTCAGCCTCCCGAGCACTGGGATTACAAGCGTGTGCCACCATGCCCAGTTTCAGCAGCCAGCTCACTGTGGGGCTGGCATGGCATGTGGTACCAGGGACTGAACCCAGGTCTTTGCACTTGCCAGACAGGAGCTTAGACCACCGAGCTATCTTCCTGGCCCCAAATGATCTAATCTTATAATAAATACCAAGCTCCCATAAACACCAAAGAGTTTGATTCTTATGCCCTTAAGCAATTATTTTACCAGTATTTCAATAATCAGATAAAGAGGTATGTTAAGAAAATTTGCATAACCAACTGAAACACAATACTTTAAATAAGTAGAACTACTATCCTATAATGCTACCAAATGTTGGAAGCCAAAACAAAGGCCTTATACTACGGACCAAAGAAAAAGGGGGTGAGGAGGATAAGAAATAAAAAAATAAATCTGAAAAAAAGAGGAAAAAGATTCATAGGGTCAAAGTTTATTCTTTTTAAAACTCTGAATTTTAGTTACTACAAAAATCTCTGCAAATTCTTTTCTCTGTGGACACCCTAGCCTCCCACTGGTGATCTTATTCCTGCTAGTCTCCTATTAGGATATTAGTCATCAGTAAGGAACCAAGGGACTTACCTATAACTCAACCTTTGCACATTTAAACAACCATAACCCATGCCAAATCTAAATCTGAAGGATAACAAAGAGGGTAGCTCAGTGGTAGTATCTGTTAACCTAGGTCGGATCTCTAACACTGCAAAAACAAATAAAACTTTTAAAAACTGACAAGCAAAGGAACTTCTGGGAGTGAGTTAAATATAAATGACTCCCACAACTCCTAAAATTATGCACACTGGCCTACTGTCTAGAAAACTGTAGCTAGCCAGAAAATAAGGCATGCATCCCATAAACCACCCTTCAAACTTTGTAGAAGACTCAATTAACCAAGGCCAGAGTCTACAGAATAGCTTTGACCTGCTTCTTACCTATGTGAGCATCAATCTCTACTATTTTCTCAATGCTGCTAGGCTCCATGAGTGGGGAAGTTATTCTCTTCTCCACGGCTAGGCACACACCTTCTGATGTCTGGATCCCAATGGCGGTGGAACCAAGCTGAAAGAAAACATGTTTTGGTTACCAAATATGGGTTAAAGAACAGTCTCAAATACTCACCAGAGTTCTCTGTAACTTTACTAGATATAAGCTTTACTAGACATAAGCTTCAATCATCCATATCTAGTAGGCAAACAGGGAGCCCCCCAGTAAACATACTATTCCTGTTACTAGCAAGAGCCTTGATTTGCAAAATACTGTGCTTCTAAAAAGGAAATTCAGGGCTAGGGAGATCGCTTGGCAATCTGTAAGTGCCTGCCTAGCAAGTACAAGGACCTGGGTTCAATCCCTGGTACTGCATGTAGTGCTGGCCATCAAAACCAGGTGTGGTGGCACATGCCTGTAGTGCCAGCACTGGGGAGGCTAGGACAGGAGGATCATTACAAGTCCCAGCTTCACAGTGAGACCCTGTACCAAATAAATAAACAATTTTAATTTTTAAAAAAGGAAATCCAATAAAATCTTAAAAATATCTGAAAAATGACCCACTCTAATGGCTCCTTTAGGGAGAGGTGAGTCTGAAGAATAATGGAGGACAAGAAAGTAATGAATGCGGATGTTTTTTCTGGTCCTGTTCTTATTTAACCTATGCTATTTATCTTGGGTCTCTTCCAAAACATGATATTCCCCAAATCCATGAGGATATAGAAAAGAGACAGAGACACAGGCAGAGAGACAGACAGAGACAGAGGGAAGTAGAGAAGGGAAAAGAATAGGAGAAAAGAGAAAAGGAAAAGAGGTGAGAGGAGAGGGAAGAAGACAGATCAAAAGAAAA
>PVKN010032870.1:0-12154 GCA_004027915.1 Capromys pilorides
ACATACCCCAGTTGACTGACATCCAAGGTATGAGTAGATGTTCCAAAAACAGGCACTTTCCCCATGATGAACATCATGATTTCGGACCTCTGATAATCTGGTAGGTTGCTTCCAAAAAATCCTATAAAATTCAAGATAAATTTTACCGAAGTCTACTTTTCTAAACATAACTTTCAGTATTTGGTTAAAGAATATTATAATTATATATAAGGTGTGTCTAATGACTAATATTTAGATAAAATAGTATCTGAATGTGGTAGTATTTACTACATGTAAAGTAGTACATAAATCATCAGCACCAAATAGGGCAAACAATTAAACCAACGATTATATTTGTACATCAGGTATCTGAGGTAAGGAGCTGCTCAAGTTATTCTCTGCCACTAAGATATAAACTAGCACACAATTCTGCTTACTACCATCCCCAACACGAGTGACCAATTATAGCATTGCCGAAAGCCTAAGCTCCACTGTACCTCCCTATATTCAATGACACTTATTATTAATTTATGGCACACTGCATGCCTTTCAAAAGTGCAGAATGATTTCATCAAATATTTGGGCATAAGTAGGTAAATTAGAATAGTTAGGGGGCCAGTGAGATGGTTCAACCATCTAACACGCCTGCTTAGGAAAGCTTAGTCAACCTCAGGGACCATGGTTCGATCCCCAGCACCACATACTGTGCCAGCCCCACCCCCAGGGCAGGCTGACCCAGCCATTAAAAAAAAAAAAAAAGTTGGGAAGGGTATTTACGTCCGAGTATATTTTTAAGATTGCAGAGATAATTTCAATGGCTAGCAAAGATTAAGAACTAGTGTTTTGAAAAAGAAAATAAGATCTTTTTTTGTTCTCTCCCAAGTACATGGTGAACATGGTACAGCACTACGTTAAATTTAAATGACTAAAACAATTACAGTAGGAACTAAATCATGCTTTAAAATTTATTTTTTAAAATTAAAGTTGGGGAAAAAAACCCAAAAAAAATTAAAGTTGGGCAGAGCTTGATCTACCTCGGATAGTCTTGAGAAGCTTCCTATCTCTATATACAAATTCTTACATTCAGGCTACTGAATAAAAATGCTCATGGGCCCAGAAAAGGAAACACAGTAGGGAGATCTATTCTTGATTATTTTAAAAGTAAAGAGAGGGGCTGGTGAGATGGCTCAGCCGTCTAACGTGCCTGCTTAGACAACCTTAGGCAACCTCAGGGGCCACAGTTCGATCCCCACTACCACATGCTGCACCAGCCCCACCTCCAGGGCAGGCTGGGCCAGCCATAACATAAATAAATAAAAGTTAAAAAAAAAAGTAAGGATAATCTGGCCAACAGCCTTAAAACTTTAAGGGAGAAGCTACGATGGTCCTATGCATAGGTCAGCATGTGCATATCCATATGATTCCCAGAAACTGGGAATTCTAAAAATAAATGAAAGATTTCAGAGGCACACCTTACTCACTATACCATACTTTTACTTCATCATTTAATTTTCACATTATCACGTTATTCTCAATGTTATATCAAAGAAATACTGATTTAAGTATGCTACAGAGATTGACTATGTAGTAAAATAGTTAAGGAATAATACATTAAATATAGTATTCTAGAATGAAACAGTAATACTCAAATAATTAGAAATCACTAAAGCAATTTAAAGAAATTCAGTGAAAATAAAATTTGCTGATTGATATGATTTTAAAATACCACAAAAATTTCACAAATAATCCAATAAAGAACCACCATAGAATCTGGTTTTACTGTACACTGACAGTAATTGTCTTACAAAATAACTGAAATGTTTCAGCTACCAAATATTTGCAATGAGACACCCCTGAGCCTCTACTCAGGACAACCGCTGTGTGTAGCAGAAACCATGACAAGGTGCAACACAGGTACCACACATGTAGATCACATGCTTCCACAGGTAACAGCCAATCACAAAGTTACCAGCAAAGGATCTGGTGACCTGGTATATGTTGTGTATCTTCAATAAAAAGGTGATGAATGAGATGTGATAGATAGACAGACAGACAGACAGACAGACAGACAGACAGACATAAAGCTTTAGAGATAAGAAGACAAGAAAAATTGGCAAATTAGCATTAAGTACTCCACTGAACTACTACAAAAATAGGGCCCATAAGTGGGAAATTACCCAGATAAAAGGGATAAACTGAGGTCTAAAATAAATTTATTAGTCATGGAAACTGTTAGATTAGAAACTACTAAACTTTAGGAATATATTCTGATATTGAAATTATTACAGAAGTCAGTTATTTTAAAGAAAACTGCAAAGGTGAGAATGAAGAAACAGCTTGCATGTTTTAATTTGTATGCAATTATGTGTGTGTGTGTATTTATTCATTTATTTTTGTTTTTTGAGACAGGATTTTCCTTTGTAGTTCCAGAAGGTCTTGAACACACTACGTGGCCCATGATGGCTACATATACTCATTATGTTCCTCCTGCCTCACCCTCCCAGAGTAGGATTACAGGCATAAGACAAGACTTTGGCCTTTAAATTGTATTTGTACATCAGATATAAATAGCTTTTATGATTTTCTTTTTTTTTATTCTTATCCTATTTGTACTAGAGATTGAACCTAAGGCCTTCACACTGAGCTTTAACCCACCCCTCCCCCTTTCATTCTGAGAGAGGATTTTGTCAAGCCACTAAATTGCCCAGGCCTGGGATCCTTTTGCCTCAGTCCCTACTAATGCTGAGATCACAGGTGGGCACTACAGGAAACTCTTCAATTCACCCTACATATTTGGACCACTGGGGTAGGAGGTAGTGGGAGAGAGAGAGAAAAAATGACACCACAGACCAAGAATGTATATCAGGATTTTGGTCTGTAATATCACTGCCACTCACAGGAAACACAACACCTGTGTTTCCACATATGGGCAGGCAATAAAAACTTGCCTAAAACAGTTTACTCAAGTAACACAGTAGTTTAAAAGGCAGGTGTGTGTGTGTGTGTGTGTGTGTGTGTGTGTGTGTGTAGTATGTAAACAAAGAAGGCACTTAAAAGGGCTCCTACTAGCCAAAAGAAATAAGCACAGTAATACATTATCACCACAAAATATACTCAGAGGTCTATAATGAGATAAACATATACACTTCCACATAACGCAAAGCTAGAAAAGGAGGCTCCTGCTTATAATAGGCCTCTGAGTGTTAGCTGGTTGTTGAAGAAAAGAGTAAAGTTTCAAACCCATCCTCTTACAGACATCATAGTAAAGAATGGTTGAAGCAAGAATTAGGATTAGATGCAAAATGTACAGGGAAGTTTGGCATAAGACCAGAATACCCACATGGTGTGTCCGTCCGTCCGTCCGTCCGTCCTTCCTTCCTTCCTTCCTTCCTTCCTCTCTCTCTCTCTCTCTCTCTCTCTTTCTTTCTTTCACATGTTTTCTTAGACTGCTTATTATTTGCAATGGGAAGAACTGAGACTGGATGGCAGACATAAAAGAATACCCTGATGCTGTGAACAATACTAATACCAGCAATGGGAAACAAACGTTTATTGCATACCGCTGGATGTGCTGTTCTAAGAAGAACATGCCTCTTAAGTGTCATTCCAGCCAGAAGTACCTAAGCTCCATGTAAGCAGGAGGAAACACCAGAAAAATGAAATGGCAACATCTCCTTAATAAAAAAATTATTTAAAAACCTTTGCTCTTAAGAAATGTCCATGTCATCCAGGAAATGCTCCAAAATAATGGAACTAAAGATACATGTAATAAATGATCCTACCAAGGATCCTAGATCCCAAGGAAAAATTGCTGTAAAGGATACTACTGAGTCAACTGACAAAACTGAGATTTGGAAGGCTGATTAAAGTACAATAAGTGTTATGTTTTATCCTTGGTAACTCTACTTTGCCTATGTAAAATAAAAATTTATTCTGTGGAAAAAAACACCAAAAAATCCAGTGATAATAGGCTTACTGTATGCAACGTATTATATCCAGTGGTCTAGGAAAAAGTTTCTATTTTACACACACAGGAGGAGGAGGGTGAGAGCAAATGAAAATGTTAACGGCATAAACTGTTAAAAACAGATGCATCAGGGTAAAGGATATAGAGCATTTCTGTCCCATTCTTACCTTGTTTTTTCCAATTATCCAATTTTTAGATATCTCAGAAGTCATTTATCTTTGATAAATGTATGATACATCAAGCACATTATGAGAGAACTTTATAAACTCACTGTTGTATACCACAATTTTAAAACGCAAAGTGTCCTTACCTATAGTTTGGATGATAGCATTCTGTACAATCTTCTCATCATTGTCTTTGGGACCTGCGTTTACACTGACACTGCTTCCAGATCCCCCATGTAAGTCATTTGCTTCAAATTCAACACTGAGACGCAGGTGTTTCAGAAGGGTATTGAAGACTTCCAGCACAGTGGGTCCTGCGAAGGATGATCTCCATGAGCAGACGTATGTCAAGTAATGGGTACATTCACAAGTAAAGCACACATTTTAACCTAGTTTTAGTTATTTTCTGAAGAGCCAAAAATAATAATATATGGATTTTTTTAAAAAAAAAAAACATGAATAAACAAGAAAATCTCCTAGTTACACCAATGAGTACCTACTGAACATCTAAAAGCAACTTGCTCTTTTAATCTCTGGTACAGCCCATCCAAAATGTTTATTTGCCAGTAAGGATTATCCAAAACTTCTAATTTTGTCCACTCTAATATGTACTGTGATAATATTTAGTTAAGACTGATGGCTCAAAATCAATAAAATTATAGTACAGCTCTCTGTAACATAGATTTACTTTGTATCTTCTTAGACTAAATGAAGAATTTCTTCTCAAACAGAAAACTCATGAATTTATCAAATGCAGGCAAAGTAACTTGTTTCCTGTTTCTTGTTCTATGAGCAGCTCACATAGAACACAATTACCACATTATCACATTTATGGTCACATTTATTTATCTTGATTAGGGCTCTCATTTCTGCCTCATAGTCTCAGCCACACAGGTAGCTATGATGAAACACTTTTTTGAATGAGGACCTCACAAATAGTATTCTGTACAAAGTACCCTGCATCATCAATATGTGGGATGATCTGATATATTATCAGTGTTTAATCTCATATTTCAAATTAAATAACTAGTCAACTCAATAACTTGCTTGCATATTTTTAAGATCAATTTAAAGTAAATAATGAAAGGTCACTATCTAAAAGTCCACCCTTATTGAAAGAATTTTAAGAGTATTTCTCCTGTTGAGGCCAGGTCACTGAAGAAGATGAGAGTTTATTGACTTCATTTGCAACAGGGGCTGTGTCTACTATAAAGTAAGGATTATACAGGCCTTGCTGCCAGCCAACTATCTTCCCTTAGGGTAGGTTTGCTCTAACTGAATCCTTCCCTGATAGAGGCCTTTAGCACCTTACGGAAGAGGTACACCTTCTAGACTGAGGAGCACGAGTCCTACCAAAAAGGACACACAGAAGTGGAATCACGCAAGTCCAACCAGAGAGGAATGTCACCAACTAGACCCCCAGAAATGGGGATAATTAGCCCTGGAGCATAAGGCACCCAACATCTCTACTCTAAAAGAGCTTGAACACCAGCTTCCAAAGAAACTAATCCACAAATAATTTAACTGCCCATCAGAACAAACTTCAACACACTTAAAACAATATCTTGCATTAAACAATGAAAGAACATTTCAATGTCCTACACCCAATAAAAGCTTGCTAGACTTCTAAGAAAGAAAATCATGACACAATCAATGGGAAGGCCAGTCAATAGAATAAGAACCCAAAATGAAAGAGATTAGTTAACAAAAACATGGATGTGTATTTGACATGCTAAACATTTAAAGGAAATAAAATGAGAGAAAAGCAAACAAATCTAACATCTGAAAATAAGATTCCACTAAATGGAGTTTAGTCAGTCCGGTGGAAAAGAACCATGATATGAATCCAAAACACAAGAGGGAAAAGTAAGAAAGGAAGACTCCTTAAGGAAATAATGGTTAAGGATTTGCAAAAACTGGTGAAAAGCAGATCCAGGAAGCTTAACAAGTCCCAACAAGAGTAAGCAGTGAAGGTCACACCAAAGTGTATGTACCATCACAAAGCAGCTGGATGCCTGAAACAGGGAGTAAAGGCTCAGAAGTCCCCAGGGGATGAGACATGTACACTACAGGGGAATTAAGGTAAGGATTTCTACAAATATTTTGTCAGAAACTATGCAAAGCTTATGACAATCAACCAGTATCTCTTCTGTGCTAGGAAGAAAAAGAAAAAGAAAAGCTGTCAGCCTAAAATTCCCTATTCATTGTGAAAAAGAAATCTCTCAGATGAGGAAAAGCTGAAGGAATTCTCTGCCACAGACTTTCACTATTAGAAACATTCGTCTTTATGAAGTTCTTCTGACAGGAAGAACCGAGATGTAACCTGACCCAGTGGAAAAGAAAACTGCTCTATCTGCTAAGTACCTAGGTCAACATGTGACATTTTCTTATTTTCAATTTCCACCAAAGATAACTGCACAAAGAAAAATAATAACGTATTACTGGGTTTATGAGAGCTGTAATTGTAAGATTAAAATAGTGTAAAGAAAGGGAAAAATTAGAAATATTTCATTAGCTAATAATTTTTTACTTTGATTTTGCAACAAAGAAATCACAACAGACTGGCCCAGCTTCACTATTTCTAGCATGGACATGAAATATGACCTATGATCTGTCCCTTATCATTGACGCTTCTACGACTGTCACTGTGACTTGCTACAATTTTGTTTGTGGTTAGATTTCTAAACTTCTGTGCAAAAATGTGTAACTTTTTTTTTTTCACATTCTATAGGGATTTATTAGAATATCAACGATGGATGGAAAATACTGGTTCCATGTTATGTCTAAGGTATTTGATATTCTGAAAGATAGTGATATTAAGCTCAAGTATCTATGTTATAGGGTAATAATATCACTAAGCTTCTCTTCTGAAGGGTTAACAACTTAAGTTTGCAGACCAAACAATTAGAGAAAAAGAAAGGTTACAAGGATAACCAATAGTTTGGCCCTAGCTCTTCAATGTCAGTGAGAACTCAGGACATAAGGGAACCTGTACTGTAACATTCTATAACTTAGTGGTTTCCCAAATTTTCTGTTAAAGGAGATTATGGGGCTACAGAGCAATGGGATAGACAATGTTTAGTGTGCCTAAGGAGAGTCACCTAGAGAGAAAACATTCTCTCAGGCTTTCACAAGAGAGCAAATTGGTCAAGCAACAGCTGTGACTCATCCAGATGGCTGACACTGACAAAAGTTCTACAAAATGCTGTACATGGTTTCAGTGTAAATCCTGAGGGGACTTGACTGACCTTGTCAGATACAAAACGTACATTTTCTGTCATATAGGTCTTGCTTTATCTTGGTCTTAACCAGTAGAAAAGTCTAACCACAAGGTATTAAAAGTAAAGCCATATTAATATGCTAGGCTGTAAAAGGCTTAAGCCAACAGCTTCTGACATTGCCAGTTCTGCTGATAACCCACTACTATTATGGACTATTGGACTATATATACAGCTAGTTTCTCTTAGTTCGATGAGAAGATTCATACTAATAGTGTTTAGAAAAGATATCATGTCTGCATCTTCTTCTCTGAACAACTACTATGAAGACAACAATATGCAATATATTAATTCTTGCATCTGTCCTACTAACCTGTTTTGAAACAGGTTCTTTCTCAATAAAATTAATACAATTTTAAAAAATCAAGTCCCCTTAACTTTATGTTTTCATTCTCATGTTGATATCCAAGGGCAAGTTCTTCCCTTTCTGCCAGCAGTGACAATAGTCATTTCCAATGAGTCCTACATTTTGCTGCCAGATGGATTACCTTAACTTCCATGTCAATTATAGAACTTCTAAAATCTAGCTGCCATTTATCTTTAAAACCATTCCTCCAACTACTTCCTAATTAACATCACACATTTTAGAAAAATGGAGCATGGAATACTTGTTCAAGTTCATCTACCTCCCCTCTTTTCTGATCATGTTTTCTTATATGTAGCTGAAGCCTGCTTTGTTGACGACTAAAGTTGTCTAATTGCACCTAAACTATAAGTCGAGCATCTGTTATGAAAAATGCTTGGGACCAGAAGTACTGCACATTTCACAATAGTTGTGTGTATATGTGTATAAAATGAAATCTCTCAGGGATATAAATCAAGTCTAAACACAAAATTCCTTTGTGCTTTAACGTAATTTTACATAACATATTTAGCTACTATATTTGATATGTACATATGCCTATACATTTATGTATTTTAGTGCCCCTACATTTTGATCATGGGATCTCCCACTCATTGCACCATGTAAGTATGAAAAACGTTTCAGGTTATGGAGCATATCAAATTTCAGATTTGGGGGTTAATATGTTCTATCTGGATCATTTTTTCAAGTGTAGTCTCCCAATGTTCAAAACATAAATTATATCTAAAATATTGTCATTAGAAGAAATAAAAAAGGGAGAGACTGACGTAAAAATGTTTCATTTGCATTAAACATACCAGAATAATCATGAGCCCAGAATTTCAAGACAAATTATAGTACATTTGAATACCATAGCTTCAATGATTATTTCATACACTGTTACACTAATGCAAAACACGTATGAAGCAGAGTAACTCACTGTTTCACTGTTTTAGCAGTACTTACCTATGGAACCTTTGGCAGCAATGGCGACAGCCTCTAACAGAACCTGAACAATACCTGCTCGAACCCGTGGAGAATCCTTCTTACGAGCATCAAGGTGCCCTAGAATCTCCTGTATCACATGGTGAGAATACTGGGCCTAAAGGAAACGGGGCAGTACACAGCTTGGTGAACAAGTACATACAACCTAGGATAATTCCTAAGAATGACATTCAGGCGACACATCAATGTGCTGTCATTCAAAACTAGTACCTATGAGGTGATACACAGCTATTTAACACCACTGTTTTGAAGAATAAACAGGACACTAAAAAACGTATGTGATACTCAGTGAAAATGCAAGTTACAAGGTTCATCATCTGTTTCGGTTTCTCTGTTTTGTGCTAGACAACTACAGGGTCTTGCTATGCTACACATGTCACTTAGCTACCCTCTTAGCCCCTCAACAGATTTTTAAAAAGTCTTGTATGCCTCAAACTTGTAGTCATCCTCCTGCCTCAGCCTCCTGACTGATGGGATTACCACTGGACACTTTTGAGAAAGAGCAAGACTTAAAAATTCTCAAATATTTCTCCGTAATTTCACAAAGAACACTTAGTACACCCTTATAGCTTGACAGTTAATGAAAACATCATTTAAAAAAGAATATGACATTTGTAGCACTTCTCCTTTACCCATATGAGATATATGCTATTTATTATAGACAAAGAACAGTATTAACTGGGCAGACCTCACCTAATCAATAGCCACTATGGAAAGGAAAATCTTAGAAACACATAATGGACAAAATTTAAATCAGTTGATTCACAATTTACAAAGACGATTTTGTCACATATAGATGAATGCGATCAATTATGGTGAATGATACTGAGACCAAAAATTAAAAAAGAAAAATGTCAGAACAATGTTTAACTTTGATGAACAATTTTTTCAGACACAATAACAAGACCTTTAAAAAAAAGAAAAGAGAAGAAGAGGAGGTCAGTGGGGCACACCACACCACGTGCAACAGGAAGTCGCTCCCACACGGCTCAGTGGAGCTGGATGAAGTGGGGGGCAGTTTTCTAACTTGTACAAGTTGTGGTTCCCTTTTACATTCTCTTTAATATTATATGAGGGTTCCAGTTTACCTTTTTCTTTAGGAACACACCTTAATACCTGCCTTTGAAATTCATGCATCCTACTCTAAGAGTAGAGTGATGGTGTATCTCATTCAATTATTGGTTTCCTTTCCCTAGGGTGTAATCAGTGTGTACACTTAATTACATTAGATGTTCTTTCAAAATATTATTTACTCACTTCAATAGTGACATTAGCCTTTTTCCCTTGTGATACAGCTTTATTCTAAGACAAAAAATTCATCAAATACTCAACTTACAAATATTTTCCCACTTATTTATGTTGTTTTCATCTTAGTTTTAACTTTTTATATCCTATGTATTTAATTTTTGTGGCTTGTGATTTTGTTGCAATGTTCAAGAAACCACTACTGATTGAAGAATAAAATTTACTCATGCTTTCTTATAAGACAAAAAAAAAAAAAAAAAAAATGCTACCTACACCTGTCTTCAAGCTAGTTAATCTTTCTTTCTCTTTGGAATCGGTGGTTTTCTACTAAGAAGCTGTGCCCAACAATAGCTACTCTGCTCAAAAGCAAAACATTTCCTTCTATTTGTATTGATATAATAGATTTTGTGTACAGGTATTTCTGGCATTTCTGTCATAACACAATGTACTTTCACAAAACCCGAAGCAAACATTGTCTGTGTTTTCACCTTCGCTTTAAAGTTATGTTAAAATAGAGGAATGCTAGCCACACTAACCTGTAAGTACATTTTTTGCCCAAGAAGCTGCACACTTCTCACATGTCAACCTTACACAATTACAGTCTGCCTTATAAGAAAAGGAAATGCCTGATTTATTATCCAATAATAATAAATTTAGAGACTGACTGGGGTCAATCTTAAAAACTATATAAACAAAATGGGGCTATCCTACACAAACCCAAGCACATGATCACTTTGCTTATAAAGAATTAATCATATCATGTCCACAAAACAAGCAATAGAACAAATGGGAGTGAAAGTGGAGAGACAGCATACTTTGCATTCTACATGTAGGTCAGATTTATTGAGAGTCCTTTGTGTATGGTAAAGTCATTGTCCCACAAACTTCAAGGCAATATTAACAAGATTAAGAGCTTTAAGAAGCAACTTGGTACAGCAGCTAAGTATTACAAAGCCTGGAGTTAGATTTGCTCAGGTTCTGGTTCTGGCTCCATGGCTTAACAGTTTAACACTTCACAGCTTAAGAGATGGTTACTTAGTATCTCGGTACCTAAGGATTCTCTCTTACATTATTTATTCAGACAATAGCAACGGTTTTATCATATGATTTTTGCAGTGATTCATTTGTACAAAACACCAAAATTCTATTATATGAAGAGTGCCCCATAAATATTAGATACTGCTACTCTTTAATTGGTATGTCTTTGGCTAATATCTTACTAATGTTGAACATAATAGTAAAACTTCTCATTCATAAGTAAACACATGCCAGACATTCTTCTGAGCACTTTTTTATGGATTACTTGTAAGTACATAAGTAGCACTAGGAGAAAGTTTCAACTCAAGGATTCTGTGCAGTTCACAGTATAGATAGCATAGATTTTAGTAACTTTCTCAAGGTTATGCACAAAAGCCCAAAAAAGGGCCACGAAGTGAGTCCTAGCCTGCTCTTAGAGCCCTGTTCTTAAACATACCTTCTTACCTTCAATGAATCAGTGCAGCAAAAACAAAACAAAAACCTCAACACCAGATATTTTCCCTTAACCACAAATGCCTTATTGTACTTGGAACTAGGCTATACAATCCTTAAGTATGCAAATCAAGTTCACGTTTGGCTTGTTTTAAGAAAGACTGAAAAAGTATCTAATGAAGATGACCTACACTAATGTTATGATTCAGGTACTTCGCATCTCTCTGTAAAGGACAATGGGAACAATCTGATCTATCCCAAGTCTTAACTCCACCAGGGTAGTCTTTTGGTGCACATTACCACTTAATTAGTGACCAATGAACTTCATACAATACATGTTTTATGTAAATCTCTTTCTAAAGCCAAGTTATAAACCAGAAGTGCTTTTGTGAAAATTAAATAAAAAATTACTGACTTTAAGGTTATTTCAACTTTGTAATTTATTATTTATTCAGTTATTTTTGCAAAAGAATAGCTTTTTTCCATTTCCATGGCTGATTCCAAGATCTTGCACATAACAAGCAAGCACTCTACCACTGAGCTACACTCCAGCCCTCATGATTCTGAGACAAAAAGACTCAAGAAGTTTGCCAGGCTGGCCTCAAGTTTCCAATCCTCCTCCTCAGTCTCCTGAAAAGCTGGGACACAGATGTCACTGTGCTCCACAGGTAAAGAACAATTTTATCTAATAACTAAATCTTAA
>PVKN010032871.1:0-12219 GCA_004027915.1 Capromys pilorides
AGACATAACAGTACCAGAAATATGAAGATGAAGCTTTCATCTTCAAGGAACTTACTATAGGTCAAAATTAGAAGTGAACATATAATAAATACCAACTCATTAACAAAGGTGGTATATTCAATTATAGTCACAACTTCCTATTCCACCTAGTAAGTGTCCATCCAGCTGTTCTTTTTTAAGAGATTCTGAAGACTGAGTGATGCCTAGCTAGTCACAGTATCCCAAGTTTTAGACCACAAAGAATGAACCAGAGATTGGACAAATGACAGGAGACCTAACACAACAGTCAGTTCTTCCTTTGCTACCCTGAAAGCAAATTTTATCTTCCTGATTACTATGTGGACCAGCAATTTTCTTTTGTTGTTGTTTAAAGTGGCTTTGACAGGGCCAGCCAGATAACTAGGTGGACTAAAGCACCTGCTTAGGCAGAGTGCAGTGACTGAGGTTCAATCCCGGGAAGCCAATGCCGGCCCTGCCCCGGGGTGTGCTGAGACAGCAACTGAAACTGGGCGCGGTGGCATGTGCCTGTAAATCTCAGCCACTGGGAGGCTGAAAACAGGAAAATCAGAGTCTGATCTACACAGTGAGACCCTGTAGACCTTGTACCAAATACCTAAATAAAAATAAAGTGGCTTTGAGATGGATTCGTATTTTCTCCCCAACTTTGACTAGCACTTACAAGATCCAAATTTCATTTTTAGGTTTTTTTTATACTTTATTTATTTATGTTATGGCCGGCTCAGCCTGCCCTGGGGGTGGGGCTGGCACGGTATGTGGTGCTGGGGATCGAACCATAGTCCCTGTGGTTGCCTAAGCAGGCACTTCAGACCGCTGAGCTACCTCACCAGCTCCAAAATTTCATTTTTAAAAGTATAAGGAAAAAGCTAATAAACCTCATAGTCCACACATGACACCTAATCTGTTTAGGCTTTTTCTATACTACTAACCACCACACACTGTACTATGTGTATATGCTGATGCAATTGGCACTCACAAACCCTGTCCTTCCCAAAGGCTATCGAAGTTACATGTTAATTTGCATTTCTAATACTCCTAGAATTCTAAGATGATTTTTAACATATCCCATCCCTTCCACTAATTTCTTTTCCTACCCAAAGGATAATTCTAAGCAGAGAGCCGAAAAGAGAGCAGAAAGTATTATCTAATCCTGTTTAAAAGCTTCACCTGATTACCATGTGATTTCAACTATTCTCTGTCTTTACTATGAACTGACACCATTTGACCATTTTGTGAACTACTGCACAGAAATAAATTCAAGTCAAGACCTCAAATTAGCTGAAGAAATTAGCCCAATTTATTCAATGAAGTATAGTAGTATAATGTACAAATATATGAGTATGAAGTATAAGATGACAAATATGGCAGAACTAGGGCCACTATTAACATTTTTAACAGTAGTCAAAATGTTTTCTAACCATTGTTTTTAAGCTATCTTAGGTGCCAATTTACATGATCCTAGATTTTTATCTTTATCCTAACTCTTTTACCTGATTTTTGACTTCTTAAAACTAGTTTTATACCACACCATCAATCCCTTGGTTTCTTCCAAACTTTTCAATATCACTTGTGCTACTAAACTCAGCAACTGCACAGTCAGAAAAAGATAAAAAATTATTAACAGTTAATGTTATTTGGGCATGTACAGCAAAATTCTGAGGCTAAAAACTCACCCTCAGGAAGTACTTTACAAGCACTGCCCACCATCATTGGTGAACTTAAACAGAGTGCTCAAATGGTAACCCCAAACCCACTTAACACAAAATGCCAATGCTACAATTCAACTTGAACACTGAGGTGGCAGTGTACAAGAAACAATTCACACATCAACATCTTTTGTCTTAAAAGAAATAACATGGATCATAGGTTCACCACTATTGGCCTGCAGAGTCAAAGGCTGCAGTGCTGTACTGAAGTTCCAGTGCTTGTATAGAGCTCAAAATTAAAAAACTAGCCAATACTTTTCCAAGCATACTTCACAAAGACAACTTTTTCCTAATCCAGCAACATTACACTCACAAAATGAAAGCCTTAATATGCTGGAGCTTATGACCACTAGCTTATCCTATACATGTATTTACTGAACCCCTGCCAAGAGCCAAGTGCTATATAAATGACATAGGAAAGAAAGGAAAGGCTTTCTACAGCATCCAGGAGATCAAACAAAAGTGAGCCAGGACACAAAAAGGAAAACTGAAAAAGAGCATCTGGAGGTATGGAAGTGAGATACCATGGTCTATACTCAAAACACACCAAGCAGCTTGATAAAAAAACACTTCATGTGAAGGATACATTAGGTAGTGGCAAGCTGCTTATAGAAATTCCAAAGACCAAGAAAAGACCAAAAACAAGCCACTTACGTAGCATTTAGATTTTATCCTAAAAGCAATGAGAAAACAGGATCATTTTAAATAGAAATGGGAATGATATGTTTAGCAGTTCTGAAAACTTTGTTAGATAAATTCAGCTATTCAACCTGCAGGGTATGAACTGTCCTTATGTTCAAACAGAAATGCCCAAGAAACAGACTCATTTGTTTGTCCTAAATACCTGTACAGTGCTCTAATAAGTGTCTAGGAATAATGGCCTGTGGGAGAAGTAAAAATGCATTGATGACATCTAAAAGAGTGAGGGAGGGGGCTTAATTTCTATCAACCCTAAACAACAAATCTCATACCTCACAATCATAAAGGCACAAACTCCAGCATCAGGCCTTCCCCGACGAAAGCCTAGAGACAGTCCCCTAATCCTTTTTTTTTTGAGACAGGGAATCACTATGCAGTTCAAGCTGGCCTTGAGCTCACTTTTGTAAGCCAGGCTGGTCTCGAACTCACACCATCCTCCTGCCTCAGCCTCCCAAGTCCTGGGATTATAGGTGTGCGGCGAGTTCAGGCCCTAATTTTCTTTAAAAAAAAAAAAAGTACTTCCCACCTCTATCTCGTCCTATGACACTATGACTTCAAATTCACTCAGTTTCTCCAAAACATTTTCCACTTATTCAATCAATGCCTTGAAACAGAAATAAACAATAACTACTCTTGAAAAGCAAAAATTTGATTTTTTTACAATCTCTACAGAGCTTTACACACCAGGTGTCACTGTTTTACGTACAGATGCTGCAATCAGGCTATAGCCAGCAGTGACATCTGTTCAAAACTGTAGGTATGTAATACCAGGCATGATGGCACATGTCTGTAATCCAGCTACTTGGGAGGCTGAGGCAGGAGGATTCTACATTCAAGACCAGCCCAGACTACTTAACAAAACTTTTTTTAAAAAAGGGACTAAGGATACAGTTCATGGTTAAGACTGTTTGCCTAGCTTGCCCTGACTTCAAACTCCCATTACTGCAAGAAAAAACAACAACATAAAGAAGATGGGCCTAGTCGTTCACGCCTATAATCAATCCTAGCACTCTGTAGGCTGAGGCAGGATAGCTCCGAGTTCAATAGCAACCTGGACTACACAGTAACTTCAAGGCCAGCCTAGACTACATAGTGAGAACCTATCTCCAAAAACAAAAGAGAGAAAGAGAGAGAGACAGAGAGAGACAGAGAGGAGAGATAAAAGTGAGATTCTCTCTAGAATATGTAAGGAAAAGGACTGCTTACAAAGAACTAAGCTCTAAGATAGTCTTACAGTAAAATAGGAAAAAAATTGCACAAACATGGATGATTATTACAAACATTAACACAAATGAAAAAAACCAGGGCTGGCAAGATGGTTCAGCGGTCTAAAGCGCCTGCTTAGGAAAGCTTAGGCAACCGCAGGGACCTCAGTTCAATCCCTGGCACCACATGTTGCGCCAGTCCCACCCCCCAGGGCAGGCTGAGCTGGCCATAATACCAAGAGAAAAAAGAAAAAGAAAAAACAGACCTAGAAATTTACATATACTATTACTCCCCTCACACAGAACTCAAAAACAAGTAAACTAATTTCTCCAGCGACAAAAATTAGAAATGTGAGAGCAAGGGATATTTTCTAGGAATGTCTTAGAAGCTGATGAAGAATTTAAGTGCCAGTTACAAAGTGGTCATTTTGTGAAAATTCATTAAACATTTAAATTTCAGATTTTCATACTGTTCTACATAAATACTTGTGTTCAAACTTTAAATAAACAAGTAACTGGTGCATTCCTGGCAAGTATAAAAAAGGATGGTGCAAAAAAGTACTGGTGATGGGGCAAAAGAGCCAGAAAGACTCAAGAATGTAGTAGCTCAAGTCCTGAAGGAACCACAGAGACCTACATTACTTAAAAATACAGTGAGAAACTCAATTACTTCCACTAATTAATTTGCCAAATTAAAACACCTCCATGTTTTCTAAAGGTCTGGGGAGATAGAATAAGGGCCTGCCTCGCAAGCATGAGGGCCTGAGTTCAACCCCCGGTTCCGGAAAAAAAAAAAAAAAAGGTATTTTCTAAAGAATTTCTTCAGCACCTATTGAGGAACACAATAAACATACATCACATTTATATGAATATATAACTGAATCCATTCATAAACTATTACCAATGACTAGAATATACTAGGAAGTTAAGTTGATCTAAGTGTAGTCTATAACCTGCAACTAAGAAATATTTCCTAGGGCCAGCCAGATAGCTCAGCGGGTTAAGGCAAGCACAGCCACTGGGGTTCAATCTGCTATCCGCCCCGGGCTCCAGAGCATGTAGAGACAGCAATTGAGACTGGGCAGGGGAAGCTAAAAACAGGGGATCACTATGAGCCCAATCTACACAGTGAGATCCTGTAGACTTTGTACTAAATATATTTAAAAAAAAAAAAGGTCCAGGGAGATAGCTCAGTAGTATAAGTGCTTGCCTGGCAAACACAAGGTCCTGAGTTCAATCACCTGAAACGCAAAAAACAAAAGAACAAACGAACGAACAAATGAACGAAACTATTCCCTAACCTGAGCACCAAGGCTCTAACACTAAACTGTCCTAACTAAATGAGCTAAACAGAATAGGTAAACCTACAGAAATAACTGTTTCCTGGCTCCAGAAGAAATTACCATTACGTGAACATTGTTCATAGGAGGCCTCCATGCTGTTTCCAACACTCTTGTTTCTTATGTAAACTTCTTCATAGAACTTGTCACTAACTAAAATCACCTTCTTTTGTTTCATTTTGTGCACTTATTTTCCCTTCCTCTCCATTTACAGTTCAAACTCCAGAGAGTGCAGACTTGCCTATCTTTCCACCAGAGCCAGATGGCTGTGTTCAATAAAAACTTGTCAAATGACAACTACACAGGTAATTTATTCTCAGGTCACCAAGTACACATAAGGCAATAAGTCAGTAAGCCCAATATAACAGCAAATACAAAATAAAGTATTACTTCCCTCCCCCAGAGAACAGCAGTCTTTATACCAACTTTTGTACTTATTTTGAGATTGAAAGGTTTGACAAAGCCTGATAATTTGGAGTAACTGATTTTTTTTTTTTTTTTCAGGACCAGTGTTCAAACTCACGACCTTGCACTTGCCAGGCAGGCACTTGTGCCAAGGAGCTATCTCCCCAGCCGCAAGCCTGATAATTTGGAAGACAGGTAATTTTTTGATATTTTGTGGAAGATTTTTAAGAAACACAAACACTGTAACAAAACCAATGTGATCTAAGGTCTAAGATACTCTTTTTTTGTGTGACCTCCCAAGAAAAATGGGCCAAAAGGCCTATCTCTGTCCTAATGTGGTGAATCTCCTGTCCTTTCTCAAAGTTCTCCTTTTTGAAAAGTATCACAAGACAAAACCTTTTAGAAGTTTTGAACAAAGATCACATACATTGCTTTTTTTCAAGAAACTTCTATAGTACTCTACAACTATTTAAGGGTTGTGAGTTGCTGGGTGTCTGAATTTAGGGGTAAAGGTTCAAATTACAAATGCAAAGATTGAGTCACCAAGGAAACATTCTATATACAAAAACATCTGCTTCTTCAATCCCTGAACTTTTTTAAGTCTGGCATTGTATGATACACTGGCGATTATAGTTTTCTATACTTAAAGCTTTAAAAACAGCCAGGTGTGGTAACACGAGTGTAACACCAGCACTCAGGAGGCTGAGGCAGGAAGATCACTGCAAATCTGAGGCCAAACTGGGCCACATCATGAATGCAGGACCATCTTTGATTAGTTTCACTAAAAGCTCCAAAAACAATGAAAGTTTTACTGGCAGGGGGCAGCATTCAATTATTCAAGAACTGAATTAAACACGATGTTGATTAAACATAATGTTGATTCAACATCATTGTAAAAATCTACAGTTGACTAAGAAAGTTCCACATCTATGGTAATTAGCCAAAGTACAAATTTTCTAACTTTTCAAGTGAATGCAATTTAAACAGTAATGGAGCCGGGCGTGCTGGCGGACACGTGTAATCCCAGCACTTGGGAGGCTGAGGCAGGAGGATCAGTGTGAGTTTGAGACCAGCCTGGGCTACAAAAGAGAGGTCAAGGTCAGCCTGAACTGCACAGCAAGATGCTGTCTCAAAAAGACCAAAAAAAAAAACCCAGTAATGGAAAGCAAAAAACACATCTCTACTGGTAAAGAAACACTCATCAATATATATCAACGTTTTGTGTGGGACTGGGTCTCACCATGTAGGCTAGGCTGGCCTCAAAGTAGTTACTTACTCTAGGTTTGTCTCAAATTCAAGACCATTCTGCCTCAGCTTCCCAAGTGCTAGGATCACAGGCATGTACCACTGTGCCCAGCTACAGTTTTTAAAAACTTTACAGACACTGCATTACAAGAAATACCAAGACCACAAAAGTAAAATGTTTACTGTCTGATCCAGGAAGTTACTCTGCCCAATACTTGAGAATTTCAACTCAGCAGATGAACAATTAGGAAAATTTGTAGAGTTTTACATTCTTCCTGTAAAAGCTGCTATCCTTTTTTGAGGCTGGTAGAGCATAAGAACACTACATCAGCTTTCACCTAGGAAACATGCCATTTTACAGTCTTGCTCTCACTCTCTCCTTTCCTCTAATGCTCGTGATCCAACCCAAAAACTTCAAATTTGCAGGGTCCTTGTAATCTGAATTATAGTCACCTGGGTTCAACTCTTAACATCCTGTTAACACTATCTCTCCCCTTCCCCAATGTCTTCAGCAGTATCTTCTACTCCTTAAGAATTTAATAAATGTTCTTTGGATGACTGACACTATTTTCCTAACCATTTTAATATCAACTCTGACTTCAAAGGGTCAATACAGCTCTGTGTCCTACTGGACTACCACTAATTCAAACTGTTTTCGCCTGGCCTGTCTGGTAGATTACGGAGACAATGAATGATTTTAACTTTTCTTTTTTTTTTTGCAGAACCGGGGATCGAACTCAGGACCTTGCAGTTGTCAGACTAGCACTTGTGCTCCTCAGCTATCTCCCCGGCCCCAACAATGAATGATTAAAACCTCCAAAACATCTACAGGCTAACCAATTGGCTAAGGCTGTCAAAATACAAAACACTAGACAATGAAAACAAATTCTGTGCCAATCAACAATTTAGCCTAGCACCCCCATCCCAAACACAACTACAAGGCTAGTGTTATAGTTCAACATTATGGTGCTTGCCTAGAGTGAACAAAGATCCTGGGTTTGATTCCTAGTATTACAGCAATTTTCTACTCCCATCAATAGCAAATCTAAATATACACAAGACAGAAAATGGGTAGTTCACACAAACCACTGATGTACAAAAAAATTCAAAAAAAAAAAGCAAAGAAAGCAATGCAGTAAGCCAATAAAACAGATACATTAACCAAGGGAATATAATAGATAGCAAAAGATGAACACCTATCAAGTCATTTGCCCACATAAAGCTCTTCCATAATACAAGAAAGCCAGGGTTGGCCAGATACCTCAGCGGACTAAAGCACCTGCTTAGGCATAGGATAGGGGCTCCATTCCCAGCATGCCACACTGTCCCTATCCCTGAGACACACTGAAACTGGGCGTGGAGGCACACGCCTATTAATCCACCACTTGGGAGGCTGAAAACAAAAGGATCACTACAAGTCTGATCCGTGTAGTGAGACCCTGTACTAAATACATTAAAAAAAAAGCCCAACTAGTATTTCCATTTCTGATGAATACTTCTGAAAGGATCAAAAACCGTATTGACAGCAGTCAAAATGAACTTAGGCCAGGTAAAAGTAATCTTAAGTGATAGTTTAATTCTCAGATCTGTGAAAACATGTTCAAATGCTACTCAATGGCAGACATGAAAATACTACATCAACGCCTAAATATACTGTGTGGATTCCTTCTTAATAGCTGGGAGTGGTGGCACATACCTGTGATCCCAGCATTTGAGAGGTTGAAGCCCGGGTATCACCACCAGTTTGAGGCCCATGTCTTGTCAACCAAAAACAATATTTTAACAATGTATTTATTTAAACTGTGAATTGGAGGCCTAGGAGATAGCTCAGTGATCTTAGCACCTGCCTGGCAAGTGCAAGGACTAGATCCCTGGTACCACATGCTGTGCTGGCCCCACCCTGGCCCACTAGCCACCAAAACTAGGTGTGGTGATGCCCATAATCCCCAGCTCTGGGGAAGCTAAGACAGGAGGTCTGCAAAGTGAGACCAAGTAAAGTGAATTTCACTATCCTCATCCATACCTCTGAAAGGTTTAAACAGTTAAAGTCAAAACCCTCGAAGTGCTTCCAAAAAGTTGAGTCAAATTTTTTAAGTACATGTAAAAACCGAAGTGCATTTTCATTATGAAATAATTTTTCCCAGCAATAAATCAGATGTAAACTTTTGAATTTGGTTTAAGTTTCCCTTCACCAGTAAAGATCTCAAGTTCTTACAAGTTTTCTAGTTATTTACTCAAACATCATTTACAAAAACACTCAGAACAAAACCACAATAAAAAGGTTTAGCCTCTAAGGGATTCTACATGTAAAAAACATTACTCATAAATAATATACAATCACTATTGCTTTAAGTAACAGATCTATTTCTAAACTCTCATGCCATCTGATGGAATACCCTATTTGAGATAGCAAAACAACAAACTATGAAACCACCAACACTGGTTTTTCATTTTAACTAAATCTATCATGATATCAAAAGTTGACACAAACTTACTTTTTAAAAAAAAACTTACAGGAAAATACTGAATTGTTTTATTCAACTCATTCCGTAAGAGTTAATGGAATTCACAGAACATGTCTACCATTAAGTGGACCAATTAATTCTAGTTTATGTTTTTAGGTTGTACAATACCCTATGTATAAAATCCCAGATATAAATAAAACAATGAAATCGCAACAAGAGGATCACTCAAAACAACATCTAGTTGGATTGGTGACGTACTACAAAACAACCATACCAGAACAGCATAAATTCAAAACCAAGTACCTGATGAGAATTTTGGCCATCAACTAGCAAAATAAGTCCTGAAGTGTCCACTAGCAACTTATGTCTCATCTTCATTCATGCCCCAATGCCTGTCCACTAAACACCAAAAAGTTTCACTTTAAGCTCTTAACACCACTGAAATTCAGAATGAAAGTTAAGATGACCAGAAGACCCTAAAATAATTTTGACATTTCATCCCCAGTACACTGAATGGTTAAGTCGAGAGTAGTTTTGATACTACATGCAGTTTACCACTTTTTTGACTACAAAAATTCTTTTAACATTTATCGTGATGAAGCTGTAAACACAAGTGAAATGCAGTATTCTACTTTGTTTTACAACATGTACATAAAAATGCACTTTATTAAACACCCAACATTCACTTTAAAGTAAATAAATAAATAACAGACATCTGCAGCTCAGAACAGAAAAGGAACAACCAGCCTTACTGCATTAGCACCATTAAACTTCTCAAGAGAAAAGAAAAATAACTCAGGACAGGCAAGTTAAAACCATTTTTCATATGGCAAAAGTAAAAGGGTCCAGTGTCCCATATCCCACAGCAATAGCACTGTTCCTTCTCTTTCTAAGCCAATACCAACAAGCCAAAGGATCCAAGTGTCAAATTCAGTGTCTGAAACAGGAAAACCTGGGAAAATTCCTTCCCATAAATCATTTAGAGAACAGGAGGCACTGCACCCAACACAAAATACACACAACCCCAAACACCAAAATACTTCACCCTACCCCAGATGCAGAGAAAGCCATAATCAACAAGTTGCAAAGCGGGTAGAAGAAAGTATGTCTCACTACCTTTCTCCCCCACTTTAAAAAAAAAAAAAAAGTCCTTCAACAAAAGGTAACACAGATCTTTACCTGGTGGAGGTGCCTTTCCTCACATCGCAGATGCTGCATTTAAAGGCTTCGGCACTGTTTCTGAAGGTACAGACGCTACAATCCCAAAAACCTTCGTCTGCGGCAGGTTTTGCTTGTCTTTTTGGCCTTCGGAGATGTGGGGAGTGGGAGAATGAGAAAGAAAGAAGGCAGAGACCAAGGCAGAAAAAGGAAGAGAGACACAGAGAGAGAGAAAGAAAGCAAAACATAGGCGCTGGTGAGCCGTCGTAATTTCGCTGGAATCCGGCGCTGGAAACTTAGCTCGGGCGACCACCCACCCACCCTTTCCGGGGCCCGGGAGAGGCCGCGGGGACGGGACCCAAGCGCCCCCACTGGCACCCCGCACGCCCCGGCCCGGCAGCCTCGCCTCGCACGCCAGGCGGCGGCGCGGCGCCCGGGAAGGGCCTCGGCGAGCGCAGGAAGCGGGCGGACTTGTGGACTCGGGCGCGGGGCCGGGGGGGCGGGAGAGACCGCGGCCGGATCTGGAGGGGGCGCGCGGGGGCAGCCCGAGCCGGCGGCGGGGGGGCCGGCTCCTTCCCTCTCCCTCCCAGGCTCGCGCCCGCCCTCCTCCCTCCCCACCTGGTTAAATCTCCCTTTGTCTGGGAGGCGGCGGCGGCGGCGGCGGCGGAGGGCGGCTGAGGAGCCGCCGCCATGGCTGCGGCGCGCACGGCCGCCGGCCCAGAGCGGGAGCGACACCGCCTCCCGCCGCCGCCTCCCCCCGCCCCCGGATCTCCATCTTAGCCGCGCCTCCCCCCGCCCGGGTGGCTCTGGGGCCTAGTCGCCGCCGGCCCCCGCCGCCCGCCCCTTCCGCCCCCTCGGCTCGGAGCAGGTACCTGGTCGGGCTCTTCTTGTCGCCCATGGTCATGGATGGGCTGTACCCCAGCCCCCCCACAGCCGCACCCGGCGCCGCTCTGAGGAGAAACGCCGTCCGAGAGTCTTCGCGGACCGGCCCCTTCCCTCCCCCGCGCCCGCCCGCCCTCCCTCAGCTGCTGGGGCTCGAGCTTGGGCTCCGGCCGCCGCCGCCGCCGCTGCCGCCGCTGCTGCTGCTGCTGCCAGTCTCCGGACGAGACTAGTCCCCGCCAGCGCCGCCTCCGCCGAGTGACTGACGAGGGGCGGGGCCGGGCGCCGCGCGTCACGCACCGAGAAGCCAATGGGAAGGCGGTGGCGGGCGCCGCGAGGGCGGGGCGCGGGGGAGGGCGGGGTGTGGCGGACGTGGGCCGGGCGGTCGGTGTGCGTGCCCGGGAGTGTGTGCGCGCGGGGGGCGCGCGTGCCTGCCGGTGGCCCCGCAGCCTAGCTCAGCGGAGCGAGCGAGCTCGGCGGGGTGCATGTGACCGCGCCCGCGAGCTGGCAGCGGGTTTGGCGCCCGGTGCAACTGCTCCACTGGATTGCCGCTCAGACCCAGGCCCGAGGACGTTCCGGCAAATAGTTCCTCGCAGTTTGCACAAGGCGCGGGGGCTTTTCGCAGCCGCACCGCCTGCGACGCCCCGAGGCTCACAATTCCCGAGAACTGGCAGGGCCTCGTTTGGTCCGCGTCTCCTGCGCTTGTAGTCTTCTGCCACGCGGAGCTTTGTATATGCCACTTCTCAAGTGCTTGCTGATGGCAACCCAAAACCCCCACCCCAAGGGAACTCTCCAGAAAAGGGGTGGTGTAACTAAATGCCTGAAAAGCCAAACCTTGAGCTTTGCGCCCACTCTTGCCCAGAACCCCTCCAACACACACACACACACACACACACACACACACACGCACTCACGCACGCACGCACACACATACACGCCTGAGTAGGGCGTTTCCCTAGAGAAGTTGCTATTCGGATCCTGAGGACCACAGCCTGCATTCTAACCTCGTGCTGCAGCTCCTGCATCTCTAAAATGAGGCTAGTAACCCTCCTGCTTTGATTGTTTGGAAAATTCAGACACAATGGAGGGTAAGCACACA
>PVKN010032872.1:0-12118 GCA_004027915.1 Capromys pilorides
TAGTTTTTATTCTTCTCCTTGTAAACTGAGAGTCTTAGCGTACATAGGCCACCCCTTCTGAAAGTTTAGGTTCTCTTGTCTAAGGCAGAATCCACCTCAGCGTTTTTGCTACATTGAGTAACCATGAACTGCAAAGTATGGATTAATTCACTGAGATTTGTTGAATCCCAAAGAAATGCATTTTTCCAAGAACCTAATGTGTTCCCAGACAGAAATTTATACCTTGGGAGAACCTAATTCTTCCATCCTGCTTCCTGTTGGGTCAGAGCTAAATGAAGCAGTCAGCATTTTGTGGCTGATTTTAAAAATGAATGAATAAATAACTCTTGCTAACAGGAAGTCAGAAAAGATTTGAGAAATCCTAGTCATTTCTCCCTGGCCCTAGCATATGTCCTAGCATTTTCCTTTCAGAACAAAGGCAACACATCGTTCCCCTGCAGCTACACCTAATCCCATCGCACTCCAAGCTCCCAGGGTTTTTCTTCTCTATCTGTCTTATCACCCTAGACTTTGGATCCTCGTTATTTATGAGCCTTTGTTATTTCAGCTGCCCTGACTCCAAGTTCCTTGAGGGCAAACCTGCTGTGTATTCATCATTGTACCCCACCACAGGGTCCAGCATACTGCAGTGGCAGTAATTACACTGTCACTGTTAGAAAGCCCTCTAGCTTGCAAAATGCTCTGAGCATACCTTCTCTTTGGGGATCCCAAGCCCCCTGCCAGCTTGTAGACTTAATAGTCTCTTCACTACTAAGAACTGAAGTGTGGAGAGATTATGGGACTTGATTGTGATTGGGCAACTAGTGAACAGAGAGGGGTGTCAAGCAATGGCTTTCTGCCTGAGGTCCAGGGTTATTTCTGATAAGTTTTTCTAAATATTTATGAATAATGAATGGATGACTTAACCAAATAAGTCATGTTAAAATAGAAAACAACCTTAAGATCTTAGGTAAGCTAAGAAGTATAAACACGCGCGCGCACACACACACACACACACACACACACACGCACGTCACCTGGGTTCCCAGTATCTGTTAAGGTCCTTAAGCCTGGACTTACCTCCTGCCACATGCGTGGCTTGACTAGATTGGTTCATTCCACTTCCCTCCTGCAGATTCTGACAGTGTCTGGACCGCCTGAAGGAGGGACTCGAGTGACCATCCATGGCGTGAACCTGGGCCTGGACTTCTCTGAGATTGCGCACCATGTGCAGGTGGCTGGGGTGCCCTGCGCGCCCCTCCCAGGGGAGTACATCATCGCTGAGCAGTGAGTCCCCTGGCCAGTCCTTGTCCCCTGGGAGCAGAGGAGTGCGGAAGGAAGACTCTCCCCTCTTCCTCTCTGTGGTGTATCGAGGATTCGCCCCCATCACCTGCTCCCCCATGGAACCTGCCCCAAGAGCTTCCCCAGTGCCCTCTCCCCCTGCCTCCACCTCAGCTGGTCCTGCTCTGTTTGATCTCTCCTTCCTGCGTCCTCTGGCAGCAGGGCCCCTGGTACTGCACGGCCCCTCCAGCAGCCTTCTGCCCAGTGGTGTGACTGAGCCACAGTGCGCTCAGGCTCCTCCCTGGCCTTCCAGGCCCCTCCTCCAGCCCCCATTGGAATGCAGCCTGCACGGTGGGCTGCAGGCAACAATTTGTTTGGTGCATGGGGTTCTGACAGTAGCTTAATCCAAGCAGGGCCTCTGCCGGAGCAAATTCATTTATTTCACTAAGGGAAATGTCAGCTGGAAATTAGAAAATAGGCACATAGTGGCGGACAGGCGAACAGATCTCTGGGAGCGACATATGTTCCAATTTGGGTGTTCACTCAGCAGCAGTGGGCACTGTGAGTTGGTGGGCAGGAGCTGGGTACACAACTGGGGCAAGAGGGTAGAAGAAGGATGCTTCCCTCTAAGGGAAGGCAAAGGCACTGCCGTGGCAAGTCAGGTCAAGCCACCCCAACTGCCCCAAGGACAAGGCTCACTCTGCACATGGTAGGAAGAGCAAGAACAGCAGTTTGGCTTTGGGGCAGGGCCTTCCCACCCTGCGCCCCCTGCCTTGCACCCTCAGCCCTGCCCCAGCCTCCTGAGAGCCAGCCTTCCACAGCAGCCATAAAATTGACATCACTTTGTCTTTCACCAGCGCTTTTCAGTTAGCAGGACACTTTCTCACCCACTATCTCATTTTTAATTGGTCAGCGGCTGACAGGTAAATTATTGTCATTGCCAGTTCTGCAAACAGGAGAGAGCAAAGAACTTGGGGAGGTGAAATGACTTTCATAGTTCATGCTGAGGCAGAACTGGGTCACACATCACCTGACCCTTGTCCAGGGATCTTCCCTCCACAAAGTCATGGGGCAAGTGTCCTGCACAGGAGAGGCCTGAACATTCCTGATTCAACCCTATGTGGCTTTGGGGCTCAACAGCAGAGATTTGAGTGTGGTTCGAGAAAGTTCAGGGGCTGAAGGACTGGGTTCCTAAGCTTGAAAACTGGGACTACAGACAGGAAGGAAAAAGAGCTGACCTGATCCTCCCCATCCTCCAGCGCCGATCCTGCTTATACCCTCACTCCTGCAAGGAGTGTGTCCTGAGGAAAGGCTGACTGAGCCTTCAGGAAAGACACAGGGGAGGGGAGGGAAACGATGTAGGAAGTGTGCAGAACCAGGAGCTGGAGGCAAAGCTGCTGTGGCAGGGGCAGCCTAGCCTGCAATGGCCAGACAGACAGACTGACTGCACCGGCCCAAGGCCAGGCCGGGCCAGACCCCACGAGCAGCCAGCCAGACTGACCCTGAGTCCACCCTGGCCGCCAGGACCTACGCTGGCCTCTGGATGCAGGCCATTCTCCAACTTGTTCTGAGAGGTAGGAAGGATCACATTCGGAGCTGAGAAGTGTGAAATTCTGGGCAGCTGGACCTGAGTCTCACGAGAGTTGGAATTGAGCTGTGCTTTAGCCCTGGCTAATCTACTGGCCGGCCCCGAGACCTTAGCATGCTGAGCAGTCTCTCTGACCCCAGCCGCCAAATGTGCTAGACAAACATAAGGGGCTTTTGCTCTGTTTATGAAGTCATATGTGCTCCCCTCACCTTGGGCCGCAGGAGGAAAGTGTGCAGAAATGCCACACGGGAGGATACGTGGAGCTAGAAGATGGCTGCCCTGGGTCCTGGCTGGGACCAGCGGTGACCCTAGAGAGCCATGTCCTCCTCTGGCCCATGGCAGGCAGGAGACGGCAACACCCCCCAGCCTCACTGGATGCAGCCCCGGTTTCCAGCCATGCCAGGCTCACTACGGCTCTCGAGGTTTCAAAGTTTGTTAATATCATTAAAGCCTCCATCCTGGGCAGTGAGCAGCAGGTACCATCGTTACAGATGTCTGCAAGAGATGAATTTCGCTAAACGGGCTCAGTGCAGAGTCCCGGGCGCGAGCAAGATTAGCAGGCATGGGAGTGATCCACCATATGCTTGTGCCGTGCCATCTATCACTCGGCAATTAGGCTAATGTTGGTTAAAGGGCCCCGCTTGGTGCTGTAATCAGCACCCCACAGGTCTGTGGAAGGCCGCGTGATCGAGGAACAGCATGAGCTCTGGGCAGCAGCATGCAGGTTAGGGCTGCTGCTGAGCCCTCCTGGGACAGGGGCTCTGTGAGGCACCCCCAGCTCGTGTCCTCAGTACCCCTAACTCTCCCCTATACTCCTGTGACCTCAGACACAGCCAGATGGACGTTAGGTCTGTGTGTGTCCCACGACAGGAAGTGAGGCATCCTCTCTGCAAGTCTGCAGGAGACGGTGTGGGAGGGGACAAGGACACTGGCCTGGCTCAGGAGACTAGAGGTCAAGCTGCTCGTGAGCTAGGAGACTCTGAGCAAATCACTCTGCTCCTGCGTCTTTAGGAGTCTCATCTGGAAAACAAGAGCGTAAGAATAGATCTTCTCTACAGTTCAAGTGGCTGTGGCCCTTACAATGGTGAAGCAGAGGCTGTGTGGAATCTGCTGCTCTTCTATTAGAAAACCTACTGGGGGCAAGAATGGGTCTCCAGCAGCCCCTGTCAAAAGGGAGTCCAATCTTCAAATGTCAAAGCTGGCCAAGTGCTTTGTCCATCTCCTCATTTTACAACAAAAAATTAGCATCTCTAGTTCTTGCCTCCTAATAACATATAAGGATCCCAGGGCCACAGGGAGGAGACAGGGAAGGCAGGAGGCTCCCAGAAATCAAACCGCAGGACCTAGCTTTTGAGGCCTGGAGGGGAGGGTGGTGTGCCCTACAGGGAAGCTCCCAAAACCACAGGAAGCCAGCCACATCTTCCCCACCACCATCTGCCAGCATTCTCACCTCTATTATTGCCACCATGTGCATTTCATCCCCTCCTGAAGGACATCCAGAGTACCCTGTTAAGTCCACTGCAGTGTGGAGTGGTCCAAGGCATGAGTTTTGGGCTCAGGCTAGACCCATGCCTTATCAGAGCCCGAGGGTGGCATGAGCCTCTCTGGTAGAGGCCCTCTTCCTGTCTCATGTGGCTCTTGGCATTATTCAAGTCCAGCATGAGTTGGGGCTTGGTGCTCAGTCCTCCCTGTGACCCCTTCTTCTTGCTTGCATCTTCCTTTAGCTGTCCTTTTCCCCAAGCTCAAAGAAGAAGCACTCACAGCACACCCGCTTGGGCCTCTGTATCCTTCCCTGGAAGGCCTGGCTCCCCAGAGCAGTGGGAAGGAGAGCAAGGCTCCGCCGCTTGGTTTCCTTAGGACTGTGCTCTGTGCTTAGACCCCCACTTGGATCTTTCAGGTGACCGTGGCCACGGCTGAGCACACCCTCCCACCTTCAGCCCTGGATGAGGAAAGGGCTCAGCAAGTGTCACTAAGAGGGCACTGTGGGCAGCTCCTAGGCTCCCTGCAGCCCAGCTCCTGGCCCTGCCTCGAGCCCACTCAGCCAGGCGCACTCTGTCTCCTGCTGTTCTTCCAGCCATTTGACTCCTAGAGCTTAGCTCTTGGAACCTGAACCCTGAGCAAGAGAATGCCTTCAGGATAGTTTGCCAAGATGTCCAAGGCCTCTGCAGCCCCCTCAGGGGTTTCTGGAAGCGCTCCTTTCCAGACAGCCCCAAGATTTTTAGGGTTGTCCAAACCTCATGTGCTTTTCTATTTCTTCTCTTCTTGAATTCTCACAGATAAGGATTTCTCCCTCTTTTGCTCCTGGATGGCGACGCCCACAATGTCCCCAGGCAGCACAGCCCAATCAGGAGGAGGGGAGGTCTCATCTCCTTCTGCCTCTTCTCCCCTCTGGAGCTCCTTGAGGGTAGGGGAGAATGTCAGGGACCCCCAGTCAGAGCAGGTACTGGCACCCAGGACACAGGAGGACAGTTCCTACTCTGAGCAGGTAGCAGCAGCGTGAGACTAACCACGCATCACACCTTAGATAAGTTCCTCCAGTGTCCCACTATTGAGGCTCGAGGAGATGGTTACGTGTGGAACACTAATTGATCGTCACTCTCCTGTTTGTGTCTGCTCATAATTAATTTATTTATTCATAGAGAAAAGGAGAGGAGAACACGCTTCCATCACTTCCAGTGCTTTCTTGTGGCATCTAACGTGCTGAACATAATAAGACAGTTATTGCATGTTAAGTAAATATTCACCAGGAGTGAAAGTACTTATTTGGGATTAACTGTTATGAAGGAGAGGGAGGCCAGCGGCGTGCCGTGTGTGTGAGCACACAGCGTATTTGTTTAATGCAAATTTTATTACATCGAAATGAAATCTCTGTTTAGTTACCTTCCTTCCTAGAGAAGCTGTTGAGATAGCATCGCTCGGTTAAACACGGATCTTTCCCACCGTGCCAGGATAATGCAGGGGATTAGCAGAGAGGGGGGCTGTTTTTCTGACTCCCCACTAAGCAAACCTGCCAGGGCCACCAGAGAGCTCAGAACTCTTAAACAGGATGGGGAGGCAAGGAAAACCCTTCCTGCCCTGCATTCCCAGCCTCCCTTGCACTGTGCCTGGTGGGACCCTCCCTCCTTGGGCCCTGCAATTCCAGGCAGATGGTCCAGGAAAGAACCTGATTTCCTCAGCCCCCACCTTTCCAAACAGCTGCCGTCCATATCTAAAGCAGCCAGTGCCTCAGTGTGCTTGTACCACTCATCTTAAGCACCAGGGAAGACACACTCAGCAGTATCAGTCTGGACTGCCACTCGCGAAAATGCTCACACCTCCTGTGGCTGCCTGTAAGCAGGAGACGTGACTTCACCCCAGGGCCTGTCACCCTCTCACCTCCCAGCCTCCTGCACTCAGTCATGATTAAGTGGGAGCCCAGTGTCCACTGCAGCCTAACGAACTCCTCCACTTCCCTTCCTCTGCCCATCCAAGGCCGCAGACCTGTGCTCCCCCATTTTCCTAGGAGTGCTGGCTTTCCTGCTCTCACTCTCTTGACAGATTATCTATCCCCCTCTTAAAACTCACTACAGAAAACCATCCACAATCGAATCAGGTTGGCACTCAGGCCCTCACTGCCCCTTTGGGAAGGTCAGGAGAGAACACCGGTTAGCTTGCTGCCCACTGTTGAACTTTAGTTCATGCTGCAAGTACTGGGAACTGAGCCAAGACTAAACACTGGGGACCACAAGCTCAGCCACGGGATCAGGCGACATGTTGCACCAGAGCGAGGCTTCAGCTATGATCCGGTCCAATTCCCACAGCACAGAGGAGACCCAAGCCAGGGAGGGAGAGCACTTTATCCGGGGCCACGCAGCTCCGTGCGTGGCCACGCTGGCTCTTGGTCTGCACCAGCACTCTTGCCAGACCGTGAGGAGATGCCCACTGTGGCCAGTGAGCAAGCAGGGCAGCGATGGCCTCTTGACAAGCCTCTTACTTGAAGGTCTGCTGTCTCCTCAGGATTGTCTGCGAGATGGGCCACGCACTGGTGGGGACCACCTCCGGGCCTGTTCGCCTCTGCATCGGCGAGTGCAAGCCGGAGTTCATGACCAAGTCCCACCAGCAGTACACCTTCGTGGTAAGTGCTGGGTCTGGGCTGCAGCTGGCACCTGGTAGGGCACATGTGTCTTCCCCACTCTCCCAAGCCAGGCTCGACCAGACTTCCTACCATCCATGGAAAAGCCCCAAAAGGGGATCATGGGGTGTCACTGCTGATGACCCTGACTTGCTAGTGTGGGTTGGACTCCAGGTCCCCAGAGAGCCCAAGATCAGAGTTCTCAACCAAGCAAAACTGAGGGAGCCATTCTTCAAAAGTGGATTTAAGATAGTGGTGGATGTGGTTGCCTTTTGTCCCTTCAGTGTGACACATGGGCACAGGGACCTAATGAAATAGTTCTGTTTTCTGCCAAGCATATTTTAAGTGAGAGTCAGAGGAGCCCCTGAAACTGAGCAAGAATAACACCTCGTCATGTAGTGGCATCATAGGAGTTTTCTTCAAGGTTGGTGTGAAATTCATATGGAATCAACAACTTACTTCTGAGGCCCTGGAGTCTGTGGTCACCCAATTCTTTCTGAATCAATAATTTCCTTCCGGGGCTTTGAGATCTGTGGCCTAACACTTGCCTACATTGCCGTGCCATATACTTCATTAAAAAGCATTCGCACTAATGAATGGGTCCAAACCAGCCTTGCTAAGAGTTCTGAAAAATTGTTAGGCCCCAGAATTCTCTCCTCTCTAAAGCACTTTATTGCTTACTTTGGGTGTTGCAGCTCCTGTTTTCCCACCTTGGCATCACTGTCTTTACCTTGCTCTATTCTTGCTCAGACTGGAGCGTACGAGGACCTCTGTGGAACCAAGGTTCTGCATCTCCTCCCCAAACACAGGAGGGTCACTCGGGTGTAAGCTGTAGATGTCAGAGCCAGGAGGGGCTTTAGGGCTGACCTTTAGCCTCACTTGCTAAGTAACCAAATCTACATCCACACCAAGCCTGAGCCTTGGCTGGTCCCCCAGCAGTCTAGACCTCAGTGCAGTCCGGAATTCATACTTGAGTGATGGCTCCCTGTGAGCTTCACTGCCCTCCAGGCAGAAGCAGTCCCCTTGTGACGTAGGACAGTTGCCTGGCAAACCCTAAGTGAGACATTTCTTTTGAGCTTTAGGTTTGATATTACAACCTAGCACATCCACTAACAAGTTCCAGCCAGCAGTATGCCATCTGCCTAGTGAGGGGCATCGAAGCCATGTCAGATGCTTCCTGTACTGATCACTGCGCCTGCTTGGGGAGGGACAAAATACATGCACTCAGGCCACTTACAGAGGACACAGCTTCTCCATGGCCCAATCTAGGCAGGGATGTTTTCTTCAGTCTTATAGATTTTGTGCCAAAAATCAAGACAAGCTTTAGATAAAGAAGCATTTTCAAACTGTTCTCAATTTGTAAACTAATAGATAGATTAGTCAGTGTCACTTGCTTTTCCCTCAGTGTTACGGGCATAAGACTCCCCGAGGAGTTCATTAATTCCAGTGCATGGCCTTCTTCTGCCCTTCCTGGACTGGCTCTTGGAAGGAAGCGGAGAGCCTTTGGGGCTGCCCATGGCAGAAACACCTCCCCTCCCCCATGAGGGAAGCCCCTCCTCCCAGCCTGAAGTGCAGCCCTGAACCTGAGCTGTGAGCCTTTGTCTGCTTCTTTCCAAAGAACCCTTCAGTGCTGTCACTCAACCCCATTCGAGGGCCAGAGTCAGGCGGCACCATGGTGACCATCACAGGCCATTACCTTGGTGCCGGGAGCAGTGTGGCCGTGTACCTGGGCAACCAGACCTGCGAGTTTTATGGGTAAGATGAACCTGAAGGCCATCTAGCAGCCTGTGTGTCTGGGACATGTGCACATGTTCACATGTAGACCCACCCCATCACCGCACCATCACACGCTTCAATCTGTGTAACTTGGGCCAAAACACTATTCCAGCCATTGTGGGAAATGCACGCCATCCACTGGTCAGCTGATGTCCTATGTAAGCTGGGGGCTAGTTACCTCTCAAGGCCATTGGATGTGAGGGCTGTGGGACTACCAGGAGGAGAAGGCAACGAGGAGTCCTGCAGTCACCAGGAGGACCAAACACAGACTGAGTACCCATGTGGTGCACAGAAACACTGAGGCTGGGTGACTAGGTGCTATAAGCACACAGAACCATGTTCAGGGCATCTCCTGTGCATAAAAACTTGACAACTAAAATTGTCAACTGCTCCCAAGAGCCCCGGGAATGCAGACACTCCTGTGAAAATTGTGACAGTCCAGGGCTGGGAACCCCATGTGCCCAGTGCCATCTGTGTGGTAATCTCTGTCTTGTACCACAAATGCTACAAAAGCACTGGGTTCTTACCACTAAACATATGAGGTATTTGATGAATATTTGCTGACCAACTGGCCGGTCTAAGCAAAAATCAAAAGATCGGAGCTCTGTGCCTGCCCCTTATTTTCCGGGCCCCTCCCCAATGTGCTTCCACCCTAATCCAACCAGGATCAGGTCACAAATGGAAAGAGGGCACCGATGGCTGTGGGCAACAGATGTGTGCCACAGATGGAGCACAAAAGAGCAGCGGGCCACAAACAGGGAGATAAACGCTGAGCAGATGGAGAGAGGATGTGGGTGAGGGAGGTGGAGGGAGAGGAGATGAAGGGAACCACACATGTGTGCCTGTGCGTGTGCGTGTGTATGCATGTGCGTGCATGTGTGTGTGTGTGTCAGTGGACAAATGTCTTTATTAGATATCCTGAACATATACTAATATAAAAAGGGAAACATATCAGGCCTGTTCCTGGGATAGTCCCTTGGGCCAAGCCAGCGGGCAGCACTCTTGCCATGCCTTTCTTCTCAACCTCATGCTGTCTCCCCCAGGAGGTCCATGAATGAGATTGTGTGTGTCTCTCCCCCATCGTCCATCGGGCTGGGCCCAGTCCCTGTCTCCGTGAGCGTGGACAGAGCTCACGTGGATAACAGCCTGCAGTTCGAGTACATAGATGACCCTCGGGTCCAGCGTGTCGAGCCCGAGTGGAGCATCACCAGGTGAGGCAGAGGCTGGAGTGAGGCTGCTGTCTACTGGGCCACCATCCCTGCAGCTGACACGTGGCTCCGCAGAGGGATCCCAGGGACCAAGGCTCACTATGCCAGCTTTGGAGGTTTGCCTAACCCAGCTTTTGCTTGTTCCCAGTGGCCACACACCCCTGACCATCACGGGCTTCAATCTGGATGTCATCCAAGAGCCACGGATCCGAGTCAAGTTTAATGGCAAAGAGTCTGTCAATGTGAGTAACCACTCGCTGTGCATGTCCTGCTGCACCAGGAGCTGTGAGTTAGGCTCAGGAAGCCCTGGATGCTGGAAGGGGAAGCTGGCACACGACTCTGAGTCTGGAATCAATCCTGGTGCCAAATGCCAAGCCTTAAAATGACTGTCAAATTATCATGTACTATGTTGTCAAAGAGTGAGAGAGCAAGGGTATAAAAGTAGTATCTTCTGAGCTGGTGCCGCACCAGAGGGGCCCTGTCCATGACATGGGTACACTGAGGCCCAATGAGAGGCCTGTGAGGGTGGGAGGAATTCTCCACTGCAGGCAGGCCTCTGCTCTGTCAGCCGCACACCCTCAAAGTCATTAGCCTCTCTGATCCTGCACGCCTCCACCATTAATGCGCCCATGAGAAGACCTGCCTCACAGACCTGCAGCATGCAAGGGACTCAGCTGGCACCAGAGACATTAATCCCTGAGTGCAGGTGATTCTGACCCTGGCTGGGAACTAATTGCTGAGATGATCAAGTTGAACATTTTTTTTTATTTCTCTTTCCAGAGCTGTGTCATTTAATTTTTTTCCACTATTGATTTTTTGTGATTTTAAAGTCCTCTCAGTCAGTCAAGAGTACAAGCTCTACTATGTTTTGTATAGTTCTCAGTTTGTTCTAATGGCTTCATCTCACTCTTTGCAGCCAGTATTTTCTGAACCATTATTATATTTTTAATTTAGCCTAGAAGATGCTATTTGGGCAATTATTGTTTTTCATAGAAATCACTACTATTAGTGTTCTGACTTTCAGAGGATTGGTGAGGCTATATCAGGGATGTGGATGGTGGCATTGTGTTTCTCTAGTTACCCCTGACATTTCTCCAGGGGTCCAAGGCCCTGTGGGAAACACTGGTGTGCACAAAATGAGACAGTGTGCTAGTCAGGCCCCGAAAGGTCAGTCCACTCAGTGTGTAGCTGGGGAAATGCAAAGCTAACTGGTAGCAGGGCCATGTTGGACCCCAGGCCCCATACTCTTCATAACTAGCCAATGGGAAGGGCTTCAAAACTAGCCAATGGAATGTGCACCATGACAGAGGCCTGGGGCCGCCTCTGTCACACTGCAGTGCCCCCATAGCCACAGTGCTGCAGATAAGGCGAGCACAGGGCTCTTCTCCAGCACACAGCCTGGCCTGTGGGACGAGAGCCTGGACCACCACCTCCCTGGCACCCAAGTGCTCTCGGAAGCTCACACTTATGCAAGTGCCAGTGCCTCAGACAAGGTGAGCTCAGGAATGGTCCAGTGAACTCACAGCCAGAAACCATAGGCTACCCAGGAAAATCATGTGCATGCCTTTAAATACAAGTTTTTTCATATTATTCAGACTTGGCAAGGCCAGAACATGGTGTTAATCCCCACAGGTTGGACTCCAAGAGAAGGCACCGCACCATGCCATAGAGTGATGGCAGGGGCAGCAGGCAGCCAGGAGGCAGTAGGGAGGAGAGCGTGGCCAGAGCTTCTCCTGTGGTCTCCACAGGAAGCAGCAGGCACAGTGGGGCCAGCAAGGTTAGGAGTGGCTGGTTCAAGCAAATTTAATGAACTCTGTGCATGAGCACTGTCCCTTAGTGTCTGGCACCAGTCCTGAGGTGATGGGGCAGTGCACAGTGACCAGGCGAGGAGGTGCTGAGGGGTTGGCTTGCATGTGCTCAGCACATCCTCGAAGGGCAGCCCTTTACCATCTATGAGAATCAGCCAGCCCTGTGAGGATAAGCTCTCTCCTACCAACAAAGCCCCAGGGCTCAGATACCAACAGACAGAAAATAAAGTACATGAAGGTACCACAGTGCAGTATGGAAAGCGAGTGTGACCCAGAAGGGCGATTTCCCAAAGGCTATAGGCTGTGTCCTTGGAACCCTTGCAGAAGCAGACTGGATGAAGCTTCCCATATACCAGAAGACTTGCTG
>PVKN010032873.1:0-12175 GCA_004027915.1 Capromys pilorides
ATGCAAATATCTAGGTAGAAAAAATCAGTTTCACCACAAGAGAACAAAATATCAAATATTGTTATCTACATTAGCGTAAATTTTTTCTTGATTAACTTTAATGTATGTATATTTCTTCTATAATAGGGGTGTAATAGTGTTAAAATGTTAGAAAAATAAAGACTTATAATAGACCAAAAAGAAAATTCATGACAAAAGGACTTATAACATTATAAGGACTTGTAACAGCCAAAATAGGAATACGTGACAAAATTTAGAATATTACTTATAAGATAGAAATGCAAGGTTCATTGTATTGACATGTTTGTATACTTAGGAGTTAGAATATAATTTTCCTTCAGAAAAAACAAGTTTTACTTTAAAATAATCAATGTTCAGGTAGAAAGATGCACTCGTTAGTTCATATGTTGTCATGGCTTTGCATGGTGTGCAGAACAATATGAGAAATAACAGTGACATATTTGATGCAAATGACCATTATTTTGCCCTTAGGAGCAATCTCTCCTGAAATTGACCCTCTGTCCTCTTTGCTCCCCCACTTACTGCAGCTAACTCTGGAAGGAAAAATCTAGACTAGTGTTCCAAAGCCTGGCTTTCATTCCTGTTTCTCTCTTCAAAGGAGAAGAATGGGGAGGTGTTACAAAACAGGAACCAGAGCTTGTTGGGAAAGATAAATCACTATGTGATGAATCAAACCAGGCCACTGATGGTGCCCTAAATCAAAACAGCAGCCTGTCAAGGGATACCCCATAGGAGATTTAGGATTCACCACTACCGATCCATCTCTTCCAGAGTACCTCTGTGGGCTCATGTCCTCATTTGACAAGTGATATTTTGGAATAAGGAAATCCTGGTGTTTTTTTTTTTTTAATCAAAAGCTTCTTGGACTAATTAGAAAGGAATCAGTCCCCTTGCCTTGCTGGGGAGCTGTGTTACTGTTGTGAGGTGCTAGAAATGGATGTCTACATTTCTGTCACTGCAACTCCATCCCAGCTGTTTAGAATGAGCAGCTGGCTCTCAGTGGATTTCTCCATCCCTCTCCTGTAGTAGCTAAAGGTCAGAGAAGCAGTACATCAAGGGTTCTGTCGCTGAAAACTTCTGGATTATGAAAATAGAAATGACATTCCACGCGGAGGAGAGCCCCGCCATGTGATTGACTAATCACCTCACCTCTCCAAATACCCACTCACAGAGGTCCAATTGCCAAGTGGATTACTTCCTGTTATCCAGAGTTGTCCCTGAGCTCTGGTACCTGGGAAAGGCTTTGTTCTATTAACAGTTTTTAGGATGGAATTTTCCAGAATGCCTGGTTTTTTTTTTTCTTTGTTAGTTCCCCCAAAGTTCAGTGGTTATCTTAAAGTGGAGTCAGCTGTCAGTCAGCATCCTTCATTTGTCCCCTGACTGGACTTGCTGTTGATTCTCTTCTTCAGCCAATTTCCTTTCCTCAGCTTAAACTTGTAATCCTTCGTTTTTGTGCTGTGCGGGCTCAAGCAGACGTGTGAAGATAGCATCCTACAAGCTGGTTCAAAAAAAGTGGTGACGCTAGGCAGCTTGTAGGTTATTTTCAAATCAGCTGAATCTAGTCAAGCAACCAAGCAGTTACTAACTGGTTGGTTGAGATCCAGCCTTGGGAAGAGTTGATGTCTTTAAGAGCCATCTGTGTATGTCGACCCAAGCTTTCAGTTTCCATAAACTGACACCCTTCTCGCCACTTTTCTTAATTGCCACATCGATACTTTTTACTTCTAGCTTTTTTCTTTCTTCTGGCTTGATTGGTGTATTTCATTAGGGAATTAATTTATCCTAACTAATTTAAGGCACATATTCCTCTGTTCAGTCTGATCCCAGTTGCAAAAGAGATGTTATTAGAATTATGTAGGAGCAAGCAGTTTCAGTGTCCAGGTCCTTCTGAGTTTGTAAAGTGGAAATACAATTGCAGCAGATTTTTGCTTCTCAGATGCTCACCTCCTCTTCCCCGCTCCTCTTCTTCCCTTTCCTTGTCTATAGTCCCAGCAGGCTCTCAATATATAACACTGTTAATTGAGACCCCAGAAACTAAAACAGTGCAGGAATGGGGAAAGAATATGAATCACCTCCTTCTCCCCCTTTTCTGCTCTAATTATAAATATGTGAATCGCAGTCTCAGGAAAAGTGCACTGAGTCAAGAAAGGAAATATATAGGGGAAAAAGTAAAAAACTTCCTGGCTGAATTTCCACCCAGTTTCTGCAAGACCTTTACCTGACAAGCTAATAACTTAAGACAGTGTCTGACAAGCTGATGTTTTCAGTTCAATTTTATGAAAAAATATTTTGAGACCCAAAATATTTCAGTGCCTACCTGCCATGTGAAATTGCAAAAGAAGACATAGAAAGGGCAGAGAAGATGCTTAGAGAAAGGGTTATTGCTGATTATATCACTATATTCCACAGATCCTAGAAATGGTGGATTTAAATAATAATTAGAAGACCTTCTCTGTGGGCTCAGTTTTTGTTGTTGTTTTGTTTTTAATTCTTATGATATCGGGGCTTGCTATGCAGTTTGGAATCCTAGTGATCCTCCTGTCTCAGCCTCCTCAGTGCTGGGATTATAGCCATATACCACCATGCCTGGTTCCAGGGCTGGCACTGCATGTGGTGCAGAGTATTGAACTTAGGACCTTGTGCTTGCCAGGCAGGTGCTTATGCTGCCAAGCTATCTCTCCAGCCCTGTGGACTCAGTTCTTGGGAAATCACTGTCATTGCTACATTCAGTTTTAGTGACTTACCACAATGGTCACTTCATGTTTCCTTTTATTCCCTGCTTGCAACTTGCCTTGCGCCTTTATGCTTTGGGGAACCTTAAGTACAGTTGTGTCCTCTCTCCTTTAGTGGGCTTGCTTCCTACGTGGTGGAGGAGATAATCATTCTTATAACTGTCTACCTCACAAAGCACTAGAATCCTGTCCTATGCCTTCTAAATCCCTCTCTTTCCCTGGGCCAGTTCCCCTTTGGTTTGAACACAGAATATTCTAAGGATGAACCCGGGACCTTGTGCAAACACTGAATTCCTGAACTACACTCCTGCTCTAAAGAGTGTTCTTGATCACCACTTGTGAGATGCCCATAGCAGCAGCTACCATGGGCGGTGTGCCCACTCACCTTGATCTTATCATGTGCTTCATGAGGGCTGCTATGGTTTGGATGTAGTTTCAGTGTCCACCTCCCCACTCCCTCAAGATTCATGTGCTAGAAGTTTGATTTCCAATGTGGTATATTGCCAAGGCGATGGAACCTTTCAACTGTGGGGGCTAATGGAAAGTGATGAGACTATGGAGAGTCCCGCACTCAGAAGAGATTAATCTTTGTCTTATGCAATGGCATAGCTCTCATGAAAATGAATTACTATGAAGTGTATGAAGTGTGGTCATGTTATGGTTTGTGTCTTGTTTAACCCCCAAAGCCTCATGCAGTCATGGGCTGTGGTCTTCTAGAGTTCCAGATTAACTCATGATCCACTGGGATTATGGGTGATACAGTGGGATTATAGGTTTTAGCACTGCTGAGATTATGGGTGCGAATGCTGCACCCAACCTGGAGCAGATAGCCTGAGCGTAATATAAGTGAGACAGAGAGCTGGACTTCCTCTCTGTTGTCATTGTTGCTGTTATTCCTCCATTTTGCCCTTGTTTTTTGCTGCCACCATGAGTGGATGCTCTCTGCCTTGCGCTACGCTGCCTTGGAGCCAGCTGAGTATGGACTGAACCTCCAGTAACTGTGAGCTAAATGAACCTTTCCTTTCTTCACTTTGGCTGTCAGCATTTGTCCTAGCAATGACTGAAGAGTAACGAGACAGTCATCCTATGAACTTTGTTCCTTCTGCCCAGAGCCACTTCTCTGTGTGTTGTTAGATAACCAGAGGAACTTCCTAAAGAGGTCAAACATATAACATCACCCAGCTTTGGACTTTCAGTCTCCTAGACTCTGAGCTAAATAAGCCTCTTTTCTTTACAAAGTATTCCACTTCAAGCATTTTGTTACAGCAACAGAAAAATGATCCAATACAATGGTTTTGGTTCTTTTGCTATCATGTGTTTCCTACTGTCATAAAACAAATTCCTCCAGGTTCCTAGGAAAGGATTTACAAAGCTACCATTTCCCTCTTGGAGCTTCTGATCTGTTGCTTTTGAAAGGCACAAAAGCTCTGGAGTGGGCAAGAGCATTCCTAATTGTCTCCGAAGTAATGAGACAGATTAACCTCTATTCAGTGCAGCGCAGGATACTGCATAGCCATGAAAAAGATGTGAAGGCAAAGAACCAGACAGGCAACACAGGAGGGCCATTCCTTAGGGCTGGTTATGATGACGATGCAACATTCCATGACTTACTGCTGGATGCAAGAAACCCTGTTCTCCAGAGGCTGATGGCGGCGCTCCCCGGGCAATGGTTTATATGCCTGCACAACATCTGTTTTACATTCCCACACTCCACAATGTGCGTGGTTGGCTACTTGCCTGCACCGGCTTTTCCCTCCCCTCTCTCTTTAAGATTGCTTTTCCCTCTGGAAGCACAAGATCATTTCTCTCCTGTGTAGGTCTTCCCATAGAGGAAAACAATATCAAATGTGGGTTTTGATTTGTGGATTTCCTGTGGCCACACCCAGAAAGCTGGGGCAAAGCACTGTTTTTGAAGTTTTTACCCATTTTCTGGATATAACCCTGGGCTTCTGCCTTTCCAGTAGGGCTTACAATTTTATGACAGTAGTGTAAATGATACAGTTGACTTGGACAGCTTTGCTTACAATTCCAGGAGAACTGAGGTCTGAGATCTTTGCTCCCCTCCCCTAGCCTCCCACATTTCCTTTTGCCTTCATTTCTAATTGGAAAAACCAGGGAGGGAGGTATGGTGAAAGCAGAGCTCCTAAAATAGGTCAGGATACCATGCGGGTTCCAAAATAAACGTCATCAATGCCAAGTCACTGAACCATATAGCTTGAGCTGACAGTACCTCATTTGCCTGCTGTTTCTGACTTGGGATTTTAAAGAAACAGTGAACATCAGTGTACAAGACTTACAGAAGAAGCTCAAAAAATGGTAGGCAATTTGGGGGGCCCATTGGGGGAGTGAGTTTGATAAGAGAAATAAAGAAGGATTCTGCCATACTAAGCTTTAAGTGCAAAGGGGGGTTTCCTTTGTAATAATCCAGGTTGCTATTTTTGGCTATGAATATGGGGTTTGGAGGAGACTGGCATTAGGAGGAATAAATCCACCCTTGTCCCAGTGCAGGTCTGAACTTTATGAGAATGGAAGAGTAAGCATACAACATAGGGTTTTATGCTTCAGCACAACTTTGTGTTAAATTGTCCTCAGTGGGTATCTTGGAGGGGAATGTGAATATGAATGGCTCAGTTGCTCTAGAGGTTGAATTGTAATTACTGAGATGTGATAGGAAACCTGGTCTTCACACTGCCCAGTAAAATAGTATTCCTCCACTTAAGTATGGCACCTATGGTCCATTTAGTTTCATATACACAAAGTAATCTCTCTGGTAGTCAAACTCCCATGAGCCACCCAGAACACAGAGAAGAAAGAACTCCGTTGCTTAGCAACCAATGGAACATTACAATGCTAGATAAATCGAATCAATATTGCTCTAAATATTGAACCTGAGATGATGAAAAAAAAAAAAAAAACCCCTCAAAGCTATGGCCATGGAACTCCTGGGCTCTTTCCTTTCCTAGACTTAGAAGCTGAGTAGGACCAGCTGGTGTTTTGACAATCTGCAGAGACCTGCAGGGAGGGAGTGGAGAGGATGCTGAGTTCCACAGGGAACCCCATCCATCAGGAGTCATTTTGGAAAGGATATATCTGGCAGCTGAATCTGTAGGAATCTGGGGCCTCCTGTCTTCTTGGCAGTGTTGTGTGGTCTAAAGTGGGGGCACTGCCCTCAGCTCCTGATCTGCCCAGGTCTGATCAGGAATCATTAAAGATTAAAGAGAAAAATGCCACTCTGCTGATGATTTTTATAGACAATGTCCAAAGCTGGTGCTTCCACCCTTTGTGATGCATATAAGGCTCTGCTGCTGAGCTCCTGTCCCTTACCTCCTTGTCCCCAAACCCAGGGACTGGACTGTGCCTTTTCTCATCTACTCGTTTCCCTCAGACAGAACTAAGGGACTTCATTTTCTCTAAACTTCTTTTAGTCTCTTTAAACTATTCCCTAAACCTTGGTAGAAATGAATCCAGTTTGAGAGGATCTTGGAGTGGTGGGAACAGCCTCCGTTTTCCAACTGGTCTCTTTCTTTTTGCAGAAATGGCACAGTGCCCTGTTCCTAGAAATACTTTCCCTGCAGAGCATTCTTTCTGAAGAGGCTCAATATGCGCCCTTCTACAAAACTTCCCCTGGGGCTCTTCAACTTTGCCTCCCGCCACAGAACTGCAGAAGGCTTCTGTTGACTCTGACAGTTGACCCTGGGGAGAGGTACTAAGATGGGGGAGAGGAAAATCGTCAGTACCTTCTGTGTATCAAGAACTCAAAAAGTGAAGATATACTTCTTAGGTGAAAAGATACAAATGGTAAAATATATGAAAAATGTTCACCATCACTGGTCATTTGAGAAATGCAAATTAAAATAACACTGAGATTCTATCTCATCCCCAGAAAGAATGGCTATCATCAAGAAGTCAACCAATCACAAATGCTGTTGCGGCTGTGGAGGAAAAGAAACCCTTCTCCACTGTCAGTGTGAGAGTAGACTGGTATAACCACTGTGGAAATCAATGTGGGGACTCCTCAAAAAACTAGGATTAGAGGTCCCACTCAGCCCAGTGATTTTTCCTTTGGGTATCTTTCCAGAGTTATTAAAAATGTCATACCACAAAAACGTAAAATGTATGTGCACCTAGGTTTATAGCAGCACAATTCATAATAGCTAAATCCTGGAAGCAACCCAAATGTCCATCAACTGAGGAATGAATAAAAAATGCGGGCTTTTTTATATAATGGAGTCTGATTTAGACAGAAAGGTAACTTGAGACTTTTATAGGTAAATGGATACAACCTGAGACCACACTCATTAGGGAAATAAAATCAGACTGGCACGTGTAGATATCATCTCCCTTTTGTGAGAAACAGAAAGAGTAACTAAGATCTAAAATGTAAAATGGATATTGTGAAATAGACAGTAATTGTTAGAAAGGAAAAAGGAACTAGGACGGGGGAGGGGGGAAATGAAGGAAGTGAAAAGAGAAAAAAATTCAAGTTAGTTATTCTATTAGGGTCTCTTAGTTCATAGAAGAGGGAGGTTTGCACTTACAATCAATTGGATAATTTTTTATTCCCATATCTCATACTCTGAGTAAGTACTTTAAAGATAATAACATGCAGTGTATTAACTATTGTTATTCTATCATCTAGTTATGAAATTTTGTTTTATCTTTTCTCCATAAAATTTAAAAAGTCCCTTTACCAAACTGGAGCTTTTCCTCTAAGACCTATGGTATTTACATGTGGCACAAGCAATTTTTTCTGTTTTACATGGTCAGGGGAAGGGGGAATACCGAGTTTAACAAGAAAACTTGTGTGTAGGAGAAAGTTGTGATACCTAATGGTAATTTCAGGCTGTTCTCTGGTCTACTTGTGGCCATTCAGAGGTATATAGCTGAGCAATGGGCCCCTTTATTAGCCCCAATGGGCCATACAAATAGCATTTTAGGAAGGATGAAGGATATGACTACCATTAGGTACAGGCTCTCTCACTAACCATTGCTGTTGGAAGCTCTGTATGTTTCTACAGTCCAACTTTCACTTCTTGGACAATTCAACTTGTTCTATTCTCCATTATTGTCCTAACATTTTGTTCAGCAGCATATCACCACTTGAACTTGGATATGGCTGTCCTCATGGATGTGGGATAGTTTAGGGGAGTGAACAATAGAGGAAGAAATTTAAAACCTCAAGTGTAATTTCCCCACACCTCACTAAGAAGATCCCAGGAAGCTAGAATTCCCCAGGGGTCTCTTGTGCCGCCTTCTTTCTCTACTGTCCTGTTTTGTCAAGCCTCTCCTTCCAATCTCCTGCACCTGTTGGAAAAATCTATCTCCGAGCGTCAGGGATGTCTTTTAATCTCAGATGTGTTACTCTTCTCATAGTTATCCATGGCTCTCATAGAATTAATGAGAACACCTCAGGTAGGTTGTACGAGGGTGTGCAACAGGACACACGTTGCTCTTTCAAAGGCCCCACACAGAGTGGCTGGCAGGGGCGTGTGAACCTACGCATCTTTACACATTTGGTAGAGTGAGTTCTGCTGCTTCTAGGGTGGAAAACCAGAGAAGTCTCACATGGGGGGGGGGGGGGGGGGGCGTTCATTCCATGGCCTCGTGACAGTGCTTTCTGTGCAATTGTGCTTCTACCCAGACATCTGAGTCGTCGACAGTTGTCTCTCCAATTGTCACCATCATTATGACAATTTGTTGCTCTGCTGCCACACATCAGGTGTCCCACCCGTTGCCCTGCAAGTTAGGTATCATTATTTACTGAGGAGGAAATGGAAATATAGTGAAAAAATGCACCTTGCCCAAGGATAATTGGCAAAGAAGTGAGAGTTGTGGTTTGAATTGAGGTTTGTGTCTCTTGTCAGAGAACCTATGCTGGTTCTGAGTGCTGGTTTTGAAGAGGCAAAGGCTTATAGCAAATGCTTTATAAATGAAAGAGAGACTCAAGAATCGACTGGCAGAATCTCACCTTCACTTGGAAAATCAGAAGATGGGGATTTTTAATCCCCATTGTATTTGAATTTATCAGACTCCTTGATTTGCTTTTCATCCTCTGTGAGATGGAGGAAGACTCAGAGAACTTTCAACTGTCAGAATCCTATTGAGGCCAATGGGCCGACTCCTGAATCCAGGAGGCAAAAATTAGGAACTGAATGCGCAGGTTAGCACAGGCCTCCAATGTCACTTCTTTCATTTTGCAGCTGAAATGGATAAAAACATACTGCAATCTCTTCATGTGCCACCTATGCCAGGGGACCACAGAACAGAATGACCCAGGCCTTTTCCTGCCTGGCTGTCTGGAATGAGATCTTGCAGTTGACTGTTTCCTTGGGTATTATTTCTTTACATGTGAATAAAAGCCTCTGCAGGAAGGGATTTCTGGCTTTAAAGAAGAAAATCCAAATCCATAAAACCAATTAATTTGGGCTGTGAATGTTTGCACTACAGAGAGAATTCTGAAAAATACCTCCACCTGTGCCATTTTGCTTTTATTAGTAGTATTAACTAATCAAATAGTGGAAAGCTAGTTAAAAACTAAGGCTGGAGAAACAGGGATAAGAGATAACTGGCTGAGTGACCATAAGTGGAATCATTCACATTCCACTTTGTGAAAGGGAGGATGGTACGTGCTTGGTGAGACTTATTCTCCTAGGAGTCTTTTATCTGTCAATGCTGGAGCTTGAACTCAGTCTTCACACTGAGCCCTTTTTATTTGGAAACAGGATCTCCTCTCAGTCAACTGCTAAATTGCCCAGACCAGGCTGGAATTTGGGATTATCCCACGTTAGCCGTCCAGAGTGCTAGGATCTGAAGTATTGCCATCACACCTGGACACTATGAACCTTGGATTTACTTGGACATGTGCTTCTCTCATGGAAAACATCCTTGCTAATGCCTAGCAAAATCCTCCCTCTCTTTTGCTGTGCTGGCTCTTAATCATACATTGCTTTTGATTTTCAACAAGTATGATTGGAAAGTGCTCCTATTACTCAGTTTTTCTTCAGAGAATACTCTATTTTAGCCCTTAGGCTAAGAATAGTGGGGCATTTCACAGGTATCAACACATACTTATTGACACAAAGACAAAATCAGTCACCGGAAAAGTCTCTACAAAACTGTGAAGTACAAATTGCTTGTGAGAAAACATGATTTAAGAAAGAGTGTCTGTGGAAGACAGGATTATTGTTTGTAATTCCTCAAGGCATCTCTGAATTAGAGTCATTCATTGGTATCTTTTGCCATGCAACTACAAGCATTTCCGCTGGTGTGAGGGAAGCGTTTCTCTCCCCACTGCCAAGTGAGACCTCAGGGCAGCTGTGGGTCCTATGCCAAGCTTTCAAGAGCACTGAAATATTTCTGTCTGTGGTTGTGCCCTTCTGATAGCTGGTGTGAAAAGATTGTGTTTCAGTAGCTTATGATCCAAAGACAAGCAGGGTAGAGGCACATAAAATAAACCATAACTCATTCTTCAGCCTATACCTAAGCTATCCTTACCCGCAGCCTGGGGCAGGCCTGTTCACAAAGCTCTGCAAGGCCTGGAGCTAGAAAAAGAAGTACTTGCAAAAAAAAAAAAAATTTAAAAAAATTTAAGTAAATAAAAAAAGAAGTACTTGCTGTAGTAAGACCATATATTTTGGGGATGCTCCTTAGGCAGCAATAACTGATTAATACATTCTTTTCATATGGGGAAAAATAGGTCATTTGGGAAGAGAGGCAGGATGGTAGAGGAAAATAATTATAGGTAGGAGAGGAGGAGGCCATTCTTTGTCTATCACCAGGGAGAGGAGGAAGCTGTTCTTTGTCTATCACAAGTCCCAAAGGACTTTGGTGGCAAAAATGTCTATGAACTTTGCAGACCTATCATTGTACCAGACAGGCTGTTATGCTGATTTTTTAAGGCATGAATTTAGTGGTGACTTGCACAGAGCTGAAAGGGCAAAATTGAAAGACAGTAAGAGAATAACCTTTTACATCAGGCAAAATTGATGTCCAGATTCAACAGCCCCCAAAGTTTATGCAGCTCAGCAACTTACAACTACTTCCATTCTCATTCACAAAATGAAGTTCACTTATGTAGAGTGAGGATCTCTTCTGCAGCCCACGTGCAGGAGGGAGTTCACAAAATTTAAACAAACACATACATTATTTAATTCAATGTTGCTAATCACAGAAACTTTCAGGAAAATGGCTATAAATTTAAAGCAGTATGATCATCTTTTGGAAATGGTAGTATGATGTTTTGATCATTTTGGTGATGTTCTTTCTCAGCTAGAATGACAGAATTTAAGAAAGTAGAACAGTTATAAAAACACTCAATTCCAGAAATGTGTTTCCAGAGGGCTTTGAAGAGTATTGGACTAGGCTTAGAAAGACAATAATTATCTGTTATCTAGAAAAAGCATGTTGCTGGGTGTGGTGGTACAAGCCTGTAATCTGAGAACTCATGAGGCTGAGACAGGAGGATCAGCATGAGTTTAAGACCAGCCTTGGCTACATAAATGAGTTGACAGTCAGCATGCACTACATAGTGATACCCTGTCTCAAAATAAAAACAAAAACAAAATACAACAAAAAGCATGTCGATCATGAGAGAAAGAAAGACACACACACACACACACACACACACACTCTCTCTCACACACACACACTAGAGAGAGAGAGAGAGAGAGAGAGAGAGAGAATAAATTCATAATTAATTTTGGTCTCCATAACAAATTAAACCTCCCGTACAATTAGCCAAAGTAACAGAAATTGGGGAATATACAAAGGCCATGCCAAGGTACACTAATTAATGATTCAAATGAAGCAGAATTTATAAACCTGTTGGCAATGGCTTGTTTGACTTGATTTTTCCTTCTGCAATGAGGGGCCTTCTGTTGAAATGGACCACCTGGTGCAGAACAATGACTGCCTCTGACAAACACTGAGGTATTTGGCTTCAGAACCAGCACTTGGCTCTCAGTGTGTCAAAGGAAAATTCAGCAGGCATCATCAGCCATATCTCCATATGTGGGAGTCTGAGCATGCAAGAATCTTGGACAGTCATTCTGTTTTCTCTCTACCTCTTTGTGCTGAATCTGGCCTCTTGAACATCATAGTCCCATATGCATAGTTTTGTTCTGAGGGTAGATCTGTTTGGTTGGCTCACTCAGACTCATCCACAATTCCCTTCTTCCTAGCCAGGCTCAAGCTCCACTCTTATGAAGAGATTAATGTTGGTTTCACTGCTGTGAGAGAGTTCTCCTAGGAATGACAAACTCGTACCTACCACTTGCCTTTTTGTCTTATCACTTGCCCTTTATCTTCTGCTATGTTCTGAGGTTCTATGCAGTTCCTAACAAGAAGGTGAACAGGTTCCAGCCCTGTGTCCTTGGACCTCCCAGCCTCTAGAGTAATGAGCTGAACACACTTGTTTTCTTTAT
>PVKN010032874.1:0-12160 GCA_004027915.1 Capromys pilorides
GATTTGGAAGAGGAAAGAGCTTTGAGGTACGATTGGTTAAGGTGAGAAAGACGGAGGCATTTGGAAACCATGAACATGAACCTGATGAGCTGTGAGTGAGCACACTCTATAACTGAAGGAATGGGACGTTGGATTATTGAGCCTTTGAGCAACTGAATACTTCATAATGTTAAGATATATGTACCATTGAATACTGTGTGAACTTAATTTTGGAGAGACAGTGTAAACAAAATTCAATTGTCAGGATTGAGGAATCCTAAGCACATCTCCTCCCATTTGCCCTCCTGTGCATCAGGTTCTGGAGAAAGGCGATTTTTCTTGAGGAAGATATCAGAAATGAATTTAAAATGTTGAATGGAACTTAACTACTAGAGTTGGAGCTGGAGAAGACAAATCACCTGAAGATACTTGTCAACCCTATAAGGCTGAAGTTATTAAATATGTCAACCTGGTTGCCACAAAAATATGAGTTGGGTACAATGAAGATGAGCTGAGGAAGAAGCCCAGCTGTATCCCTGCGTCTAAGGCAGTGCTCTGAACAGACCAGATGAGCAGCAAATTTGAGATACAAATAAAATTAAAATGTGCTCTTCTTTAAAACTACAAGCACCAGGAACTCTGTCGAAGAAAGTATAATGTCTAGAATCATAACTTATGCCTCAGGTTGTCAGTTTTTGGCAAGTGTGTGATAGGACCAAAGATGCTAGGCAGTGCTCTGTTATTAAAATACGGGCACAGAGAAAAGAGTGAGAGTTGTTTGTGCCCATGAAGGACACCTGAGCAGGCCCCACCCTGGAATCTGTTCTGCACAGTGCGTTCACCATGGAGCTCTGCTGCCAGAGATCTCGGTCAAGTGCAGTGACAGTGGCAGTGAGGGGAGAGCAGAGCATGTCCACAGTGCACCTCTGCTGGCCCATGGTCCACACGTGTGCCAAGCTGGCCTCAGACCGTGCATGGCTTTTCTACTGATCCAAGTTGGTACAGTTTTTACAGGGTTTGGGGACACAGATGAAAATGCTTGCATACACAGGAGATACTCTCCTCATGGGGATGAGAACCTGCCACAGAACAGCAGGCTGTTGTTCCTCCTGTGTCTGATGAAGAATAGGAAGGGGTGGTCAGCACAGAACACCTTCACAGTACTAAAAGAGTCACATGAAATGTCACAATCTGATGCTGCTGCAGCCTCTGTTTCATCTTTGTTGACCTCCACCAAACTCTTGTGCACAAACTTGGACACACACAGGCCACTGTCGACCAACATGCCAGATAGGTCTGCCCTGCCTGGATGAAAGGCATCCACCATACCCATCTGCTGCAACACGGAGACCATGTCATAATCCTCTTGTAGTTTAAATCTTGGGAGGAAAACTTGGACTTCGGTACTCCACATGTTATCTAGATTGCTCCAGGTTTGGAATTTCTCAAAAGTGAGGGCTTTTTCCACCTGAAAGATCAGGATCACATGGCAGCATTCACATGCACTACCCATTCAGCATAGGCCCTTCCGGGGCAGCCCAGCATCCTCTGTCATGCTAGTGGTTTCCACTGTCATACACTGTCCCTGTAGCTCCCTGGAAGCTTTTGAGGTCTCCAGCATTTACTACACCCAGGTTTTGCCATGCCACCCTGGTTGTAGCTTCCTGAGGTACAAGCTGAGGCTCCACCTCCTTGTCACCAGTGCTAGCCATGCCCAATGCAGGTGGCTGCACTGTGGGACTTTCAGCTTGGTGAGATATTTGGTTGCTCAAGGAAGCCTAGTTTTAGTGCAGAAACACCATAAATGCTAGACAAGGGACAGAGGAGATGTCACAGTGTGCCAACAGAGCTCAGGCTCACGATGTATACAAACTGGTTCATCAGCATGAACATAATGTTATAAAAACCTCATTAGGCTCCCTAGCTAATGCTGAGTAGAAAGAGTTAAAGCTTTACAGAGGAAGTCCTTCATAAAATTTACAAGCACAAAGAATGAGAAGAAAGAGCAAGACCATGCAATAGGAACAAAAGTGGCACAATTGGCATTGGGACTTTCCTCAGAGGGACAGTAGGGGGAGGAGCACAGAGATGTAACACACACAGAGCCGAGATAGGGCCCTCCAGGCCCAACACAGCGCACAGGGGCAGGGCTGGGGACTCTCCGCAGGGAGAACTGCTACTCGGCGCCCTGAGTAAATTCCCACATGTATTCATTTGTGGAGGTGTTTTTCCTGTAGCAGGGTCTCTGTGTTACTGCAGCAGCTAGGCACTTGCCTCCTGATGTCAGTCTGGCTTTGTACAAAGCCTCTCACATCCAATCTGCTGTTATCCCTTGCTATAAGGACCTGGGTGTATCAAAAGACCTGCAAAAAGCAGACCAGGCCCACTAATCAAGATGTGCACATAGGCAGCAGTGCCTTTTTAATCCTAGGACAGTTCAGTGTGTGATTTAATTGTGGCCAGTTTCACCTGTGTGTGTCCCTAAGTGTCATGCAACTAGCCAGAGACAAAGGCCCATTGACATCAATCTTGCCAGGCTGTCTGTCCTGTCTCCAGCAGCTTTGTGTCTTGTGTGTTTTCCTCCTAACAAATGCAATACGTGTCTCTATGCAGCTGTGTCCCTCTCTCTCATTACAGGTGCCAAGGTGAGCATCCCAGGGACCTGTTCTTCCCTTGGGGCCTCATTGCTGGACATGACATGGCACAGCCCTGAGTGGCTTAGAAGAAGCCTGTTCCAGGTCAGGAGGGCAACAGAGGGACAGTGTAGGGCAGGAGTGCTTACCAGCATGGTTCTGGTGGAAAGGACATGGGGACATCATCAGATGCCCCAGGCGGGAGGGCAAACACACACACTCAGACCAGTGTCTCACCGTGCTGAGGTCCACGCCTTCATCTGGGAGTAGAACGACCATGCTCAGCTCCTGGCCCTCGTAGGGCAGGTCCAGAACCTGGGCTCCCACCTCACTCATGTGGGCCCACAGCAAGTTGTTTTTCTGGAACATCATCTGCACTGGCCTCTGTTCCTTCTGAGGGGGTAAACAAAGGGGCATATGTCATGTGGATTTCCAAGGAGAAAGAAAACAGCCCAGAGTAGGTTTCTGAGTGCTCGAGAACCCAGGAGAGAAGACTCCTATGGGCTCCCATGACCCCAGCTTGAACCTGAGCCAGCACTTCACACAGGCAAGAAAAGCCACAGAGTGAGATGAGGCAGGAGCAGCCTGGAGAGCTGTTCTGGCCAGCAACGTCCAGCGGGGAGCCCAGGATGCCCCCTGTGCTAGCACTGTGTTCTAAGAGGGGCCCAGAGTCCTATGCAAAATACACACAATTCCCAAGATAAAGAACATCTCATTTTAAAATGGAGGGGGAGGTCAGCATGTTCAAAATTACTAAATATTTTTTCTAAATAGTTTTCTGTTATTTAAGTAACAGACCTTGTCCAATTGTTTTAAGTCTACTTTAATAGAAGTTGACAAGTTTAGTATTTAAGTCTTTCCCACTCACTTTTAACATTAAAAATTCCAAAATAGTGAATGAACAAATTTAAAATAACTCGCAACTCAAATTAGCGTTTGTTTTGTGTAATGACTTTTTAAAGGATCTGTGTTTTCACATTTTCTTGACCTGGAGCAGTGCCTCTTCCGTAGAGCACAGTACCAACACACTTTTTTTTTTTTTTACTGTTTCTACTGAGGTAAACTCCACTTATAGGAAAATCTTCAGTTTCCAGACTGAGGCTGCAGCTAATACATGCAGGAGAAATTATAAGACAGGAAGAATAGCTATTCATGTAAAAAATCTATAAACTTCAAAAGTTCCTTACTCCTGTAATGTTATTCTCCTGAGTTTAAACTTCATTCAGACTTATATAGTTTCAAATAGCTTTAATTACCAAATGCCCCTGCAAAGGTAGACATCTTTCTTGCACCACTTCAGCAAAAGATTTCTTTTATAACTTCTGCCTACCTGGTTGATTTTGAAAGGCATTTCCCTTGTACTGGACTTCTCAAATGGTTCTTCCCACCTTCCTTTGAAGTAGATGGCATTGATGAGAACCAGCCCACATGACTCATCAACTGAATTTTCAGGCAACAACTCTTCTATTTTGCCTTTTGAGAAAAGCAGAGACTGTATTCAGCGACTGCTCATAAACACCATGATGAACCAACAACAGCAGAACGTCCTGGTAGGCTTGACTCTGACATGTTCCAACTAGGTGAGTTAGGATCATCTTGCATTAATAACTCAAACACAGCTCCTAGGTATGTGGTTCATGTACATGGACATTTTGTGAAGATCCCTGCTCTGCAGGCAGTGACAGGCCTCAGAGCCAACCATGAAAAGCTGGTTACAAGTAGGACAAGTTGTAGACCCAGCAAGCAGGAAATGAGAGTTCTGCTGGGTTAGAACTGCAGTCACCTTAGCGGTTAAATGAGATGTGAGAGCTATGGCTCCATGCTAACACCAACAGCTAACACTGGGCAGCAAAGACTCAGTGTAAGAAACAGCGGAAGGGGGGCACAAAGAGCGGGGGTGGAAGAGAGACTGCTGTTGGTTCCTCCAGACAGAGCGCCAGGCCTCCCTACAGAAGGCAATATGGGACCACTGTATTCTATCTTCTGCCCCTAGATACTGAGGACTATTTTTAATGAATAAAGAACATTCTTGCTAATTGTGGATTCAAGTGTGCACAAGTGTAAAGGTATCACAAAAACTGAGAAAATGAATTCGGACTAATAAAGGGAAACCCGTGTGCCACGTTCTGTCACTTTGCTCACAGAAATAGCAACTCTCTTTGTGGGGCTCAGGGGTGTGAATGGTTCACATCTCCTGTGATCATTGAGACTGTAGTCTAACAGGGAAAATACATCAGTAACTGATCTGGAAATGAAGGAGCCTCTGGCCCCAAAAAGGAGAAGGCAAAGAGGAGGGGGAGCAGCAGAAGGAACCCCTAGCGCTGACCTTCAGTCTTGGAGGACACCCAAGCATTGATGTGTTTCCTGGACTTCCCTGGGTCTTTGGCAAAGGGCAGCTGCTCCAGCTCGGCTTGGTAGAACTTCTGACAGGACTCCTGGAATGACTGTGGGCAAAGACACATCGGGTGAGGCCATGGAGCTGCACAAAAGGTCAGCAAGCTGCCAGGCACTCTGAGTACTAACTGGATCCAAATTTGTAGTCTTCAAGAGCCACGCGACTGTCTTAGGAAATGTCATTCTGCATCTAAGAGATTCAAAATACTATGTTCTAGGTACTGAAATGATGAATCTGGAAGCATGGGAGAGGAATGAGTGAACTGTACAGAGCCTCACATGGGCAATCATGGAAGGATTCTTCAGAGAACTCTGTCATTATAGAAAACAAGATTCCCTATCAATTCTCAAGTTCTCTTTGGTCCTCCTCCTTGGATCTGGGCCATCTGAAATTTGAAACAACTTTCCCTGTTGGGAAGACTCATCTCACTGAGAGGATTTGGCAGTTGTCTGCACTGAAGATCCTGTTGGCTATGTTGAGGGAGTACAGAGCCCTTGGCCGGTTCACTTGGTTGAGAAGTAACTGGAAGTATGTGGGAGAGACCACCATAAAATCCATTGACAGCGCCTGTGGGGAAGTCAATGTCAATTGTTAATGCTTCCTCTGCTCTCAGAACCAGTTTACCAAACAAGTATTCCATAAAATGAGGCTCTTCAATAAACTTGTATTTTTCTAGTTCTTCAGCCTGGATCTAGCTGCATAGGACAGACGAGAGGCAATTTCATGACGATCCTGGTGCCTCAGTCTCCTCAGGGCTGGAATTCCAGACAGGCACCATGACCTCCAGTAAACTCTCTTTCGTTTTCTTGAGCAATGAGTCCTTATCTCACAGGGCTCCTTAGAGTGTTCCTTAAGGAGCTCAGAGCCTATAGGGGGCTAGCAGCATCAAAACGAGGTTCGCTGCTGGGCATCCAACAAGGGCCCTGCACAGTGTGGAGGCAGTAGAAAAACAGTGGGCCTTAGTAAAAGAGTCCTCTTGACACTGCTGGTCACACTAAGAACTGAGTGACAGAGATTAGTAGGCCTTTGTGTACCTATGTGCAGGGGAACAGAGAACAGGGACCGTTCCTTAAACTTGATCTTATCACAGGTCTCCAGCCTAACCAAACATATCTTATGGACAGCAACTGTTGCTAGGACCTTTCCCATAAGCCGTGTTGTGGCCCACAGTCATATGGGTCCCTAGAAGAATGGAGGTCTGGAGCCTGAATCTGCCATTCATGTTCAGCTTGTCCTGTCACTGTGTAGCAATGCATAATTACAGGTGCAAAGTATTGAGCTCCAAATGAGACAGATCTCATCAAAATCACCCCAATGAATTCCAACATCCTTTTCCTCTTCTGTGCTAGGACCAAATCCTAGGCGACCCCCTAGAACAGCTCCATCCCAGCCTCAACTCATTTCCTTCGCAAAGGGCCAGGACAATTTCATCTTTTCTGGGTTATTATTTGGGGAAGGTCCCAGTGCACCCCGGCACAAACACCGAACACAAAATGTAACATCACAGAAGGATACAGGGAGAGCAAAGCCTACCTCAAGTATCTGGGCTGCTGTGCTGCCCTTGGCCCCCAGATGGACCATACCCAAGGCCGAGGAGATGCTCAGAGGAGAGAAGAAGACATTGCGTGAGGGGTCGTCCTGACCCAAAAGTTTTACAAGAGAGATGGCAAATGTGGAACTGGTTTCCAGCAGCACATCCATGCTTCACGCTAGAAGTAAAGAGCAAAAGAGCCTGTCAGGCACCTGACCCGATTATCCATGCCTAGGGGTCCCGAGGAGCGGAAACGGTGCTTTTGGTCTGCGTTGCAAGAACACAGAGCTGCTGTCCTTCAGTGCTCACCTCTGCCCTTGCCTGCTCCTCTGTCCCCTCTACCTGTTCTGTGCCTCACAGTGGGCTCTGTGTCTGGGGACTCTTTGTCCACTCTGAAGATCTCTACTGCTTGGCCTAGTGGCATCCTCACCATGCATCTCAGGGTAGCCACGGCTAACTTCTGCTCTCCTTTGTGTCCTATCTGCTCCACCTATGGCAGTACAGCATCTCTAAAACTAGGATGAAGCTTGCAGGTATGATTGGAATGGATCGTATTCCACAGGGGACCCAGGCTTACTAAGAACAGGACTCCTGTTTGCTGGGATGAGACACAAGAAAGGAAGGATGGGCATGGAGTGCTGGGTATGGGCAGAGACTGGGATTTGACCAGAGCCAGGAGGAAGCAGAGTGTGCTGCTCCCGTAGGACAGCAGGGAGGGCAGTCACCAGGACAGTCTCACGGGGCAGGGCCACCTGCACCCTGTAGCTCCAGAGCAGGAGCTCCATGTGCACCTGGCTGTGCCCTTGTCTTTCTGGGACCAGCTGTATCCCCAGGGTCACAACCTGGCCTGTCCTCACCCAGCCAGACACACCAGGCCTCACCTTCCTCCAATCTGTTGCCCTACCACGGCCTTGATCCCACCTGATGGTTCTCAGGAGCCCAGGACTCAGCAATGGACTTGCAGGGACTCAGGCTTTTGTGGCCTAGACCTTGTGGGCATTTCTGACTGCAGAGGTAGGGCTGTCCTGGCCTGCTTTTCCTGCCTCCTGCCCAGGGGCCTGTCCACCTGGCCCACAGGGATCCCCTCAGGGCAGAGGAGATAGAGATGCCCTTATGGCAGCGGAGGAAGCCAAACATTCCTCTAAGAAGAATTCAAGGTGAAAGTGAAAGTGAGAGTGAAAGCAAAAGCTGATCGGGGCCTCAGAAGAACCAGCACCAGGGTGGCTGGGGGAGGCTGACCCAGGGAGATGCTGACTTAGAGGACAGCCCAGAAAAAGCAGGGAGAACTGAGCTCAAAGTTTTCTGAAAAGGGGAGGATTGCGGCTAAGGAGGTTGGCAGGCCCCAGGTTTATCCTCATTAAGGTCCCTACCAGGACCCAACAATAAATAAATCCCAGAGGAGCAGAGACAGTGAGGACACTGATCATCCTAGCTGCAGGAAGCCAAGGAGAATGCAGAGGTCTCTCTACACTGTAGCCCTGGTCCACTGTCAGACCAAGAGTCCTGAGGATAAATTCAAAGTGTGTACTGCTCCCTGTGTTTATTGATTCTTCTACTCTTTGCAAAATAATTTAAAACAAAAAAGACATGGAAAACCATTAAGTGTTCCTAAAGCAAGCACCAGTATTCAATTATTTCCCCCAAAACTGCATAACTATACCTGTTAATCTGAGCAACAGATTAAAAGATTAAAATACAACATATAACAACCATTGTTTATTAGCTATTCCTGTTCTGAAAACCCATAACATTTGCATGGTAGAATGTTTCTCTGTTTCTGTCTTTTTTTTTAAATTTGTTTGGCTTCTGCTTTTATTCTTCAAAATAAAATAAAATAAAGCATAAAATTTAAAAAAAATCAAGAAAACCAAATGTAGCCCTGCGGGGCCTCCGCACGCTTTGGTCAGCCCTCTCCATCGACCCACACGGAGCCCGGGCTACCGCTCCTAGTGATCCGTACAAGGCATTAAACCACCCAACCTGAGTGTTGCCTTATCCAAATTCATGCTGTCTAAAATCAAAGATTGAATTTTAGAAATAGTGGAGGCTAAGAGCAGAATATTTTTGGGGGAGAGGGAAAGCCCCTGTCAGAACGAGGGACTGAAGGTGGGACCTGAGCTGGGACAGGGCTCCTCATGGTGAGAGAGCCATTTAGAAGATCAGCCCTGGTGGCCTGTCTGCATGTGGCTGCACTTGTTTACTCTTTTGTCCTGAGGTCCTGCCCCAGCAGGAGTCTGTCCCTTCCAAAGTTGCAAAATCATCCTGTCTTCCATACTGCCTCCCTCAGGGCCTAGCCCTGTCTGTCTGCCTGTAACATGTTTATCAATATCAGCTACATGTAAAATAGGACCCTTCCATCCTCTTACCCAGGCCTGGGCCTTGGGGCTGCCGTGTGTGCATCCTGCTCCTCTCACCCATGGCAGACACTGAAAGGAAGCAGATTAGGGCAGTGACCTTCTTCTCTGGGAGCAGACACAGGCGCAGTGACCATGGCCAGCATAAGTTCCCTGAGTCACAGGAGATCTGCCCTGTCCCCAACCATCTGCACACCTGTGTAGTCTCAGGCGGAGGCTTGTGGAGCCATCTATAATGGGGCTCAGAGGAGCACAGGCCTTGGGAAGCTTTCTAGGCAGTGGGGTGTTTTGTCTGAAGCTTCTGGGTCCACTTACAAGTTCCTCCCATGTCTCCATTTTCATGAGTCCTGACCTAGGGTGCAGCCTCCTCGTGTCTTCTAAGCCCCTTAGGTACCAGCCTGGTCTTAGACAAACCCTGACCTGGAGAAGCAGGGAACCTTATGTTCTGCTTCACTTAGAAAAAAAAAAGGAATTTATTAAAATAGAGTATACACAACCTAATACTGATAAGAAAAAAAATCGTGAAATTCCACATTTGTGTCACCACAGAAAGAGGGGAAGGAAAAAGTAGGGGTTTATATGAACCCCTTAGCATCGAGCTAAGCCAACAGGGAACAATGCAACTTCTCTAGCACTGTTTCTCACACTGAAGGTTCGCTGTCAGGCCACCTCGACTCCCACATCTGTGCCCAGCTAAGGCAATGCTGTCAGTTTTTGTTCTTGAAGGGTCAGCCTAGCATTTATCAGCTGATGATTTTCATGAAGGAAGAATGTCGACAATAATATCGTGTGGTGTGTATGTGTGCTTGTTTTATTACTTTCACAATTGTCTCACATTTGGATGGTTTCCATTCCTTGTCCATTGCAAATAATGCTATGGTGAATTATTCGTGCATAATTTTATGAGTAAATGTGCTTTGTTCTATTTACCATGCCTATAAACCTACAAACAGTGTTTCTGGACCACGCGGCAAGTCTGTATTTGACATTCTGAAATTGAACCAGAGTTTTTGGCAAAGTTATCATATACCTTTATGTCTCTACCAGGAATGGAGTGGGCTGGTGAAAATCTCCGACAAATCTTTAAATTAAATGTTTCTTTCTTGGGGCTGGGGAGACAGCTCAGTAGAATAAGTGCTTGCCTGGAAAGTGGAGGATCCTGAGTTCAATCTCCAGTACCACAAAAAAAAAAATTCTGTAACGATGGCTGCTCAAATATTGTAGATACTTGAATTCAGCTAAATATTATCCAATAGTACATAATAGTAGTGGGTTATCAGCAGAAATGGCAATGACAGAAGTTGTTGACTTGAACCTTTTCCGTCTCAGCATATTAATATGGCATTACTTTTCATAACTTGTAGTTGTACTTTTCTGCTGGAGTAGAAAATTTGGGACACCACAAGATATCACGTCTGCATATTGTACCCTGAATAACTACTATGAAGAGAACAATATACAATATATTAATTATTGTAGCTGTCCTACTAATCTGTTCTGAAAATGTCTCGTTGCTATTTCTTTCTCATGAAAATTAATAAAACATCAAAAAAGTATCTTCTATTGATCCCTGTCACCACATGCTTGTCCCCAGCCCTGCCCCTGGGTGCACTGAGCTGGTCACTGATACCGGATGTGGTGACACCCACCTATAATTGCAGCTCTCGGGATGTTAAAAACAGGAGGATCACTATGAGTCTGAGCCTCATAGTGAGACCTGGACCGAATACATTGAAAAAGTCTTTAAATTAAAAAAATAAAATTTCTTCCTGTTAAAGATACACTGCCTTGGACTGCCCTCAAAATGCTCTAAATGCCCTACTCAGAGAACACATTTGTGGCAGCATTCTCGGCATTGCACCCTTCACAGCACTAAGGATTTCTATTGAAATTACAGCCTTGTGATCTTTTCCAGTCACCTCTATGGTCTTTCTCATTCAGCCCCTCTACTGGGTGTCATGTGATGTCGCACTGTGGCTTTGAGCTCTTGGTCCCTGGTGAGTTGATTCTGGGCCTCATTTCCTGTATTGCCAGCAATGTGTGTGTCTTTTCCAAGAATTGCTTATGTAAGTTCTTCCATTTGTATTTTAATAGGGCTAGTGGATTCTCAGTATTCAATTAAATAACAGACATATAGCAGCAAGAGTTGTGCTTTGCTTCATCATGTCTATGATGGGTTCTAAATCCTCCCAGGATTAAAGTAAGCTCACATGGAAGAGGGCTGCAGACTCAGTGATGTGAGAGGAGGTAGGCAGACAGATCTTCCCCGAGTCATGCAGTTGGGCCACATTGTCTCAGGCCCTGGGCAGCCTTGATCCCACCACACTCACGTAGGATGGGGCTTTCTGCTGCTTTGCCATGTCTGCTGCTCTGCTACCTTGATTGGCCTGATAGGTCTGGACCTGACTCGTGACTGCAGACCATCTGTCAGGCTGACTGCTCTGCACCCTGAAGGCAGCCTCCACCTGGGGCTGAGCTCACTTCTGATTCAGAGATTTCCACTGTGCTCCCGTGGCTGTGGGACAATGATATCAGATGTTGGAACCCCTCAGGGGCCTCTGCGTTGGTGAAACCAGACACCCTGTTGCATCACTCTTCTCTTGCTAGTGAGTCCATACCACAGAGAGGTAAGATATGAAGAAATAGGATTCCATGGGCTCACTACTCTGTATATGACTGAAGAGCACATCTTGATATACTCTCTATGCAGCCAGAGCTTCAAAGTTTTGTTGAACAGTGCATGGCAAGAAACAAGAACTTTTGGTGGAGAAGGATTCCTTTTTTTTTTTGGCTGGCTGGGGCTACCTTAGTAGTGCTGGTCTGATGTGGCATGTGGAGCTGGGGATGGAATTGCAGCTCCCTGCACCTGATTGGTTTCCACAAACAGGTGCTTTGAACAACTGAGCTAACCTGGAAGCCCCCAGGAGAACTTGATTGAGATGTAGCAAAGTGGGCTTTATGGCTGATCCACTCACAAAACCTATTAACCCATGAGCTATGCTGGGCTCAATAGATCAGTTCCTGAGACCAATGCTCCTGCAATCTGTGATAGGGTCTACCTGCCCTTGCTTCTTAATACCCTGCCATGAGACTTTTATTGCAACCTGAGTTTTACAGCATGAAAATGTAACAACATATGGCTGAGAAAGTTTAAAGTTTTTGTTTGTTTAACAAATGAGAAAGTAGAGGTCTTCTTCACTCAAACTACTCAGTCATGAATTCCCTGTGTCTCATTCTAATATATGACCCTTAAAGCCATCTGGAGACA